>JAPYYV010021502.1:0-13366 GCA_030522625.1 Copidosoma aretas
GTCGCCGAATTTAAAGACCGGTTTCAGATAGTACAGGTACCTCGAATACCGACTACTTTCTCTCTATCTCGCGCTGTCGATGGACAAGTTTCACTTGCGTTGAAGCATCTAAAAACATCACACTCTGAGTTTGTAACGGAGGAAAACCACTTTTGCAAAGACATAAGTAAGCGATTAAATGAAACAGTATTGAGGATGATATTTTACGTTAACTTGGTTGAAGTTTCACTATTTTAAACAGTGGCATTTTTTGTTACAAACATGACGGATGTACAGCAGTCGTAAAGAGTTAAACGTAATAATTTATGTTGCCTAATGCATAGTACCCCTTACATCGTGTGATTTTGTACCTTTTACGATAGATGCTTTGGCGGAGTACATAAAAAAGAAGCGTAAAAAAGAGATGCGGAATTTTGGTTTGGTCAATCAGTATGATTCTATAACAAGTTCGAAAATCTTAATCGTTGTATTGATTGGCTGAACCAAAATTATGCATCTTTTTTTCTGCGCGTGAAGAAATACTACAATTATCAGATACGATGTCTTACAGATAATTTTACTAAACTTCACGACATAAGAAACATACTAGGGATGATGTGCACGAGACTTTTTCAAGAGCTAGAACAAAACCCTTACTGCATGAAGGCTTGAAAATAGTCATGATATATTATTGTAACAAACCCTGTACATTGATTCATATATATATATTAATTGACGGAGACAAAAAAAATTGCACATTTAATAAAAATAATTGTTTTTTTTAGTCTAATGCCAAGTCTCTGCCTCTGTAGGACTATGTGACACATTTTTTTTACTATGTTCGATTTTCACTGTTTGGTCCGTGCAGTGAAATTTCTACTTGTTTGATAAATATTTTCATTGTTCCTTTAGATGTTTTACCTGGTAAATTTTCTTTTTTCTAAATTTAGACAGCATGTATACCAAGTACCCGTGACTGGCTTCACCGGCAGACCCAATAGCACCTATAACCGCTGCCGCAAGAATCGAGATACAAAACCTCACCGCACGATCCTCGGTACCCCCCACCGACATCGCGCTCGTACCTACAAGTATTATTACACGCTCAACTCGATATACATCCTAATGAGCGAGTCAATTTGAAGGTGCGCTCACTTAGCGCGAGTCATGCAAATCCGATTCGCGAAGGCCGACGCTCGCGCGCTATTAAACTTTCAAGATCGCTCGCTCCCTGACTCTGTGAATGGATTCGGTATTGTTAGTTGGATAGTACGCGGTGAACCCTCTCGATGGGAATCGATTGCACTCCCCTTCGTCACTTTTGCAGTGGAGCAGAGTGTCGAATCGTACACGTCGTTAGATTGGTCGATTCAACGAGTATGACTATACCGAGATAGGAAAATTATGAAAATAAATGAGAAGTTTTTTTTAAGGTAGTAGTATTCCAAAAGTTGAAGGCTATCAAGAAATGTATATTTTACGTCATGATTTAAATGTACGATACTTCACATACATGAGGTATATTATAGATTTTTTAAATATTTTTTCCTAATTTATTCGTCAATATATCGTATCGATGCAAAATTAACAGTCTTTGGATGAAAAATGTAATTATCCAATTTTAATGAAAAAAAGCTAGTTGTTTTCTCCACCTAAATAGCTATAAATTCACTGTCTTTAATTTCTTTAAAAAAGTAATATTCATTGTTAGAATTCATTTATTTAGAAAAATTTTTAAAAAAGTTTGTAAACAAAAGCATTAATTACAACGATACCTTTTTTAAAAATCAAAAATGGTAAACTTGTAGCTACTTTAATGAAGAAAAAAATCAGCGGTTGTTTATTGTAATCAGATATTAATTTATTTATTTAAATTACAAAGGGTGTTTATTTTTAATTCACAGGATATTTCAAAAAATGAAATGGGAAAAAATCTGAAAAAAATCTAAAATATTCCTCATAATTGTAACAGTATCATACATTAAAATGCTCATTAAAATGGCGACGATTACATACTATTAGACTGAGAAATATAAAATTCTTGATAACGTTCAAATTTTGGGATACAACTACCTCAAAATCACTTTTTCGCGCAGGAAACCGAACTTGTCAAGATGAAAGGGAAAAAATTACCGCTTGAACAGTAAAAAGTATCAATAATAACCCCTTCAACTGTTACGGACTTGCTCCGAACCATTTTTAAATAAGGTTAAATCAACTGAAGACACAAACATAGCCACATATCGACGATAAATACTGCTCCAGATAAATTTGAAGTTTTTAAATTTGATTTAAGGTGGATCATGCGGATTGATATAAATCATTATTTTGAACCATACAAAATTATAGGTTATAATTTAAGCTCTGCACTTTTCATTTATTTTTCTAAACTGGTGGGTCAACCATTTCATTTCGAAGAAAAAAAAAGGTTGAAAAATTCGCACATTAACATAGTTTCTTATGTAAATTTCGTTATAAGTCCTTATTACTTGTTTACAATTAATTATAATTGAAAATACAAAATTTTTTTCTATAGTATTTTGCATAAAGAATAAATTCCCAACAAGAAAGTAAAGGGGAAACCATCAAAATTTTAAGAAAACTCAATTATAATACTTAATTTTAAGCGTTTGACGAACATCGCGTATACTGAAGCACTTAAAAATTAATCGATTTTTACTCCCTTATAATATTACAATTATTGATGTCACTACCAATAATTTTTTATTATTTTTACTATTATTTAAGTTGATACAATCAGTTTTACTTAGCGTTACCACCAGGGCCCTTCGCTTGATACGGCACCAAAGCATGAGCCACCTTAAGGGTATTGAAGACTCATATTCTCAGTCTAATATTTGGACCAAATAACTTATTGAATATTAAGGTCATTTTATAAAACTAAAAATCAGAGGCACTAGATAAAGGTTACATCTAGTGCCACTGATTTTGATTTTATTAAATTACCGTTATATTCAATAAGTTATTGGTCCGAACATTAGGCCAATATATCAATTTATTGTCTTTAATTCTCTTAGTTTGAAAATATAAATTGTAGTAAGAACAGTAAAAATTGTAATACCAGAATGGAAAAATTTACCAAACTTACCTACAATTTTCAAGCAAAGTTAGTATATTTTACCATTCTAGCACTATGATTTTTACGCTTCAAACAGTTATTTTCCCTGTTTTAGAATCATAAGTCCGGAAAATTTTATTGAAATTTCTCAATAATTTTTATAATGGTTTTCTCTCACTGCTTTGTGTACATCACATCGGTTCTTTTATTTATTTTAATATGTACCATGTGTCGATTTATGTCTTATTAAAAAATATGATTTAACGACTAACTATGCGGCATCACTAAGCGCGATAATGTGATTATGTGGCTATCAAAATACATTGCGTGTTGGTAACACTCGGCGATTGTTGTCGTGGTTGTTGTTAGGATGACTCACAGTTCCTCGATCGAGAGTTATTTTTCTCTAGCATTATTTTTATGACTATTAACCAACTGTCGTTAAGGCTATGTTAATTTTTGGTTGATTTTTATATGTGGACATGAATGTATTGAGAAAAGAATTTATCATGATTAGACATGCATAACAGATAAGCCCTTCACAAGAGTCATTGACATGTGACTGTGAGAGAAAGAAGTAGGGAATCTTTTGTGCATGACGTCCGGAAATGACTCGAACATTAGAACGAATTTTAAAGATGTGAAACTGTCAAAAAAGAAAAAGCGAGACAAAAATTTGCATAAAAGTGGATTATATATGTCAGAAATATAGAATTATTGTGTATTGCAGAAGATAAATAGTAGAGTTTTGAAAAATAACCGACACGTATTTTTTCTTTTTTTTTTTAATTTAAAACTTCAAAATATATAGCCCCTTGAAGATTATCTATTTTTCATAGCTATGGATATACTCGTTGTATATGTGACGTCATAATAACATATTCGAAAAACAGTCATTTTGATTTTTTACTATATAACTCGAGTAAAAATAAATATTTGTTCTTGAAACTTTCAGGAATACTTGGTTGTGGTATTATGTTGAAAATGTTCAATTTTGAGCAAATATCGTGTAACCGTTTCGACGTTATTTGAGGTTACGTGTACGTTTGATACTTTTTTCAAAACGCTGTATCTTTGAAAGTTTTACATCGTTTTTGATGTTTCTCGTCTCATTTTTTTCGTACCTAATTGTAGAATATATATGTGTAATGTATGCTTTACAACGTCATATATGAACAACGTTATATATACATATGTGGTATTTTCTATAACATTTAAAATACCATAAATTTAAGGTACTATATCTTTCTCAATTTTTATTTTCAAGAAAAAAGAAAAAATACGTGTCGATTATTTTTCAAAATTATACAAGACGGACCAAATGGAATTTTTTATGCAAAATCCTAATTGGCTGATGAATCACAAGACGTAAAAAAGAAATTTCTGTGAGAAAATTTGTAGTTCATAAAATCTGCCAAGAAAGTATGGATTTAGAAATCAAACATTTATTGTTTGTCTTTCAAACACATTATTTTATACAAGTAGAACAATTTTTTTTAATTTTAATGTAAGCGTGTTCTGAACTCCCCACTGAAAAATGAAAAGACAATTTTTGTATGAAAATTTTTTTCTCCATTTCGGGGGCCGCGATTCGCGACGTCCTCATCAGAAGGGGGAAGGGGAGGACCTCAAATGTGACTTCACGTGACCTTAGGGAAGGAGTGAAAAAAGCGATGTAGGTCTTTTACGGATGACCCCATACACGAGTGCTTTTTTTTCTCATCACGTCTTGCTTCACTCAAAACTCGACGATACTATCATCGTTTCAATCGACGGACAAAAAAGTTCCGCCCATCCCAACGTCTTGGCGATCGCTTTGATTGATCCGCATCCACACCACGGCGGAGAAATCGATAACATGTTTTTCCCCCTGACCAAAAAATTGATTCGTCGTGCACGCGACCGACGGTTTTTTTGGAGGAAAAAAAAAAAGAAACAAAGTACACCGAGTTCATCGCTCTGGCTCCATAGGTATAGAGTACATCCAACAATAGCGAGTCACCTCAACACCAGGCAAGAGGTCACGGACACCGTCGACAGGCGACCCCGACGTAACCCGATCGTGACGCAACGCGATCATCATCGCCGATGGACACGCGGCGTGCGCTGAGTGAAAAAAAAGCGATGCCACCACCTGCGGCTCGTATTATTCCATTCCTATACGATTGATTTGAATAAAGGGGCCTGCATAACGTAAATTGGCCGTACAGGTTGTGTAAACGCGCGGATTCCAGCGCGCGGCGATCGCCAAGAGCGCGGGGTAATAACGCTGTTACGCAAAAGGAGAAGGAAAGGGGTTACCCAACACGCGAGCGCTCGATAATAACCGTAATCCGAGGTGGTATCGGTCCCCCTCGTAAAAGCAGGCGCGTTATCCGTTGTGTAATTACCGCGCGTACCCGCCGGTCGAGAAATGAATTGGTGATTTTTCCCGCGCTGTTCAACGTTCGTTCGCACTTTCGGTAATTGATGAGCTGGAATTGATCATCGTTCGCGAGTGCGGGGCCTCGTTTGTTTTGTTCGATCGGGAATTAAGGATGGACGACGCGAGTGCGAGAATGTTATTGTTCGTTGCGTTTGTTTGATTTAGCTGGGGAAGGAGGGGGTGGTTGTAAATACACGGGATCAGGATTTACGAACGCGGTGCTTCGTTTTACGGGACGATATTAAACTTGACCTTTTGCGGACAATTCAAGGTATATTGATTATGAGAGATTTGATATTGAATGTTTTTATGGAGCGCACTTTTGCAAAACATTCTTCCCATTGGACTTAGAATTGGCGGAAAAAGTTTGAATGCGGAAATGATTCTTGTTACGCAGTTCCTTTGAATTTTAATTTTAAAGGAAAAAACGTTTGTCGTGATTTTTCTCGAAACCCTACTGTCTTTGAGTGAAACTTGTGACACTTTTTTCTTAATTTAGCAAGTTTTCAAGTCGAGAGGAACTGCGGGGCTTGCAGGAATAAATAACGAATGACGATTTTTGATCACAGTCAATATCTGCTCGGATCCTTTGATTTCACCTAACATCAAAAAATCGCCTCATACGGACAATTCGTTTTAAAAATCAGCAGATTAAGAGTCGACTCGCGTGCCTGACGAGTTTCAAGTTCACCCAAAGAAGAAATAAGCTTCCACAGCCTAGACCTACTATAAGTACGCAGCTGTATTATTCAGCGGAGCACGTGGAGACCGAGAGAAAAAAAAGTCCGAACGAACGACAACACGCGCGCGCGCGCATGTCTCACCTCGACACCACCAGTGACGCTCGCCCGTATGCGTCTCGCAAGGCCGATCTTATTCCACCGAGTTCGCAGATTAACCTTGTCCAGTCCTTTATCGGTATGGATCCAGAGGTCGCCTTGTCGTTGATTTTTTTCGATCTCGCTCGACGCGTATATTTACTTGTACGCACGCACGTGGGCGGCGCATTGAATTATTTTCGTTCTCATGGGCCATGTCGAGCTGAGTTGGAAGACGAATGGACGATAGGGTGAGGCGGTTTATTTTCGTTTCGAGTAATGCTACGTGTGCCCACACGGCTCGGAGGTACATGTACGGATTTTGCATCGAGGTTATTTAAGGACATCAAAGTATATAACCCATGGCTTGTAACTTCAATTGTTTATTCGTGGTATGAAAGATTTTTCTGAGAAGCAAGAGACGACAGATATGTTTCTTTTCTCGAATTTGATGAATTCAACTACATTGAAATCAAATGAATATTATGAAAAGAAAAAGTTTGCACTGAATAACTGAGAAAAGAAAAAAACATCTTTTTTTTTTTGGAACAAAAATTCCATCAACTAACGTACTCTTCAAATATATATTTGTGGAAAAATTGCGATTTTAAAGTTGTAAGTATATAAGTAAATAACTAATGAAATAGTAATAATACTTTAGTTTTTGAGCATATGGATATTTTATTGTAACTAGGGGGCCCTGCCCCCTGCGCACTTCGCGCGCCAATCCCCAATATTTAATCAAACACATTTATTTCTATGATTTTTAAAGAAAAATTGAATAATTAGCTATTTTATAAAATACACTTTTAATTCTTATAAAACGAACAGATTTAAATTGATTATTAATTATTTTTCAAAATCTCATTTTCAAATTTGCCCGCTCTTGATCAGTCTCGACCAATCACAGAACGAATAAAAAGGCTTCAGTCACGTGAGGTTCAATCTTTTAAGGTAGTGATTTATTAAAATTATAATTTAATTTAGTTCGTAAGATATCATAAAAGGATAGGAAATCACATAACGTAATGGGTACTACATGGGGCAACTACGTGAAATATTACGCTGGCTCAACTATTCTACCTTTACTTTAAATAAAAAGTTTCGACATCTGAAATAGTCAAACCCTCAGTAATTCTCAGATAAGTATTTCTATTATTTCATCCTACTAGGGGGCTCTGTCCTCTGCGCGCTCCGCGCGCCAACACCCGCCATTGAATCATATCAATTTCCACGATTTTTTAAGAAAAATCAAATGATTAGCCAATCAGAACATGAAGTTTTAATTTTGTTTTCATTGATATTAAAAACGAATAAAGAGGCTTCATCACGTGACCCATCACTTTTTTCTCTGTAGATCATGTATTTTTTTTATTCTTTAAAATTCATAGAGCTCAACTCCCCGCATGAATTCCAAATCATTATATTTTGATAACTGGCTATCTTAAAATACACCGTAAAATAAGCGCGGTCACCTCAGGCAGACAGTTGAATCGACTATCTCAGGCTCGACAAACACGATAAGTAACGCCTGACGAGAAACCAAACGGGAACGCAAGGCGCCTCAGAGAATCAAAAGTTCCGTACCGGAGGCACCATACAGATATAATGATGCCAGAAGTGGATCAATTTGCAAAAAATCAGCAACGGCAGCCGCGACCCGTAAAAATAGGGATCGAGTGGAGCGAGGATAACTGGGTGCGCGCGTGAATGGGGAGCGCACTCGAATAGGGCTCGTACGCTCGGAAGAGGCATGGAGCAGCAAGAAGGTCGGATTTTCACTGTGCAATTAGAGCTGTTGGAATTTTTGAGGAGATTTCGGGCGTTTTCGTGGTGCAGAATTTTTTCAGAAGGCTTTGCAGTTGCCACTGGTAAATTCAGTGGTTGATGGTGATGTTGCGTTTTATCATGGATACACGATTTTTTTCGAAGTGTTACATATTGTCGCTGTTGTAGCCCGTGGATTTTTGCTTGATTGAATCGAAGTACACTTCAGCATCAGCAGTATTTTTTGATATTTTTTATTTTTTGTGCTTGTATTTTAAAATTAAAATGTATTTATGAATGCGTATACTTAGGAATAATTTTAATTTTTAGAATTTTTGAACGCATTTACTTTAAATATTTCAACATGCAAATTTATATTCAAAATACACTTCCGTGAGATTATTGTGCTCTCATTAGTAATAAATAGTGTCTGACACTGTTGTGCAAATAATCAAGCACTTTCAAGCTCAATGCTGAAATTACCCTGATAGGCATATTGCAAGAATACTCGCAAGAATATATTTAAAAACGCCGTAGAAAAATGTATTTAAAAATAACTTTTGTATTCAGTGTGATAAAATACTCACACTCTAAAATGCAAATGAATTCAAAAGTAATTTTTTTTTTTTTTTTCTATTTTAATATACTTATTCAAAGGAAAACATTTTTATTAGTTGTACAAAAGAGGTTTTTAAAATATAAATACATTTAAAAATAATGCTTACTCTTAGTATTTTGAAATAAAACCGTAAAAAAATTTTCTTTGCATTTCATTATAAAAAACTTTTATTTTAAAACCTAAACGTACGTAAAAATAATTTTTACTCACAGTATTATAAAATACAAATATTTTCTAACACATCAATGTATTGAAAAACAATTTTTATTTCAAGTATCTTCAAATACTTGTATTTTAAAATATAAAAATATTAAAGAAATAATTTTCCTTTTCAATATTTTGAAATACTTATATTACTGCCAAATACCCAAGACTAAATTAAAAAACGGACCGGATGATAATTTTTAATTTTTACACACTTTTACTCTTGGATCTGAGTCTAGGTACCTTTTTTTATTTTAAGAATCGACGTCCATGCAAAAATCTAGTTAAAAACTTTACCACTCCAAAAATCATCCCGAAGCACAAAATCTAAAAACGCTTTTCAACTATCCCACAAACAGCCAAAAAAAACCATTTACAAAACGAACCGCGAAACGAAGGATCCCCGATCCGCGCGCTGTCAGTCACGTGGTGCGGGATCCGCGATTTTCGCGTCAATCAGCGCGTCCCCGCACAGATCAGTACGTGTGCGATCATCATCCCCCCTCCATCCCTCTTTCGTGCGCCCGTGGGTGTTATGATTATTCGTGAGTGACGGGGACGCCACGCGAAAATAACGACGTTATCGACGTTACCCGCATCCAAGCTTCTTCTTCTTTTTTTTTTTTTTGGCACGCGTATCGTCGTCGACGGATGGGATCAAACAGGCGCACGGGAAAAGGACGCGAAACCGACGACCGGTACTCGTTAAGCTCGGTAAAAGCGAACTCCGTTCTTTTGATCGGTTTTGAAACGCGTGGGGAAAAAAATCGGGGTTTTTCGTCAGCGATGGAACGTTTTATTTCCGATCACGAAATTTCACAGGAGTGAACGGGAGGCTTTGCTCGCGAACTCGTGAAACGTCGATTAATCGGATCAACTTAGCGGTTGATTTATCGCTCCTTCGGTGGTGGCGGGCCGTTTCGATATGTATATGGCACTGGGATCTCTATATATATAAGCGGAATAATCCTCCGTTTGAGCGCTGAAGATATTGCGTTTTGAAAAGTGAAATGTAAAACAACAAAAATCCGGTATTCAATTCTACTCGGAGATAACGTCGAGCTCTCGATAGTTTGATGCGTATTTATTGCGCGTAAGAGCATCGGTATTGAAAAATTGAGGAGTGGTGTGAGAAATCCCTCTGTACTGACAGGATATTTTTATTTTCCGATGCAGGCAGAAAGTTAATGGAAAAATTTACGTTCCATTTGGCAGAAGTCCCAGGGGAGATTTAAGGCTCACGCGATGACGGGCGATGGAAGCTGATTCATGTCGCGTAAACATTTGCGTCTTTTGCGTGTATTTGTCAATATAAAAAGAACCAATCGTAATCAGGGGTTTAAGAAGATACTACATCAATGTAGAGTTTCAAAATAGTACACGATCTAAGAATGGAGAGCGAATTTATGTTGTATTTTAATGGTTATGATTTATTATCTCTAATCAAAGAAAGTTTTGTAATCATTGAAACCATTAATAAATGTACATAAATTGAGATCTAATAGTTTTCGATAAGATCAAAAAATTTAAGTACACGAAGTGTAATCAATTCTCTGAATTTTATTAGAAAAATATCAATTATTTCTGTCTCACTATTTTTTGAAATAGCATAAAATGACACAAGTCAAGTGTTGTATCTTATTATTCGTCCAAAATTATTCAGAGATGAATATTAAAACCACGTTTAGTAATTTTAAATTATCACCAAAAAAAAATTACTCAATGAATCACCGGACGAAATCGTTATAAAATCATTCTAGCATCATTAGGAACTTTTAGGAATACATAAAATAATTCTTCCACAAAAAAAGTTTTGACGTGATTCATCTATTTTACTTTGCTTCTACTTATCAATACATTCCTTCGCCTAACAAACATAATATACCGACCGTTTTAACTTAATTTACAAACGATCATCGCATTCCCAACGATGTAACTGTAGCACATGCAATTTTGAAACCCCCCCTAGAGGGCGCCCATCCAAACGTAAGCCGTATGACAGCACGTTTCGAAGAACCGATGAACAATCCCCGATTCGAAAATTCCCGCTCAACCGCACCTCTGGCGAAACTCGTCGGCACCGACGAGCAAAAACGCGAAATACGAGCCGCAGCTTATACCGGACCGGCGAAATTACCAAGAACACGTGCACGCAGGCGGAGAGGCCAAAAAAAAGACGTAAGGGAATCCAGTCCGCAGGAGAACAGTGCCGGTCAATCGGGCATCAAGCTCTGAGCGACTGGCAGATTTGGGTCGCGCCAATTTGCCGTCTAGCGCGGAGGGGAGAGGGACAGACAGACAGGCCGGCCGGAAGAGTGGCAAAAGAAACGAGGAGCGCAAAAATAGGGGCCGCTAGGCGCTGACGAGCAAATGAGACGCGAAATGATCCGCTGCCGTTGATGCTGCTGCTGCTGCTGCTGCTGCTGCAGCGGTGAGCTGTCAAAAGCGTCGCTCGGGGCTCTCGCGGCTGCGGCTACTATATTTTCCTTCGCGTGTCTGGTTGCGAGTGTGTATACTCTACGTATACACTATAGGGTTCCCGATCGTGTACTGTTTTCTTTAACAGTAATATTTGTACTATTTTGCTCCATAATACTCTTCTTATACTGTTCAAGATTTATTTATTTATTTATTTATTAATAACCAGAGTATACAAACAAACATACAGTGCAATAGAAACATACATATTTCTTTCAAACCCTGCAGAGGTATATGCAAGCACCTGTTCGCAGGCTGGTTAACCCTTAATCTCGAGCTTAATCTAATTACAATGTGCAAATTCTTATAACTGTAAACTAACGTGCCAGCTAGGATATCATCCAATTAATAAAATAGCATATTACTATTTGGATGATTTATAGAAATTGCATGTAATATATTTAGTGATCTCATTACAATTCGAGATACAATTAATATATTTTATAAAAGCATATTTGTGCATATCCATTTTTGTATTTTATCTAAAGTTTGTGTCTTTGTAATATCTAATATTTTTAGATCACTTGGTAAATCATTAAATAATTTCACAGCACATGTATAACTGTTTTTATAACTAACGGTTTATATTATTTTTGGTAATTGTATTAGTTTTTTTCTTACCATGGGCCCAAAGTGCAGCAGAGCCTTTTCGCCCTCAGGCCGCACTTTGGGCCCTTGAAACCACTTTGCGCCCACGGGCAGAAAAAATATTAATATGAGTAGCATATGTACTACCCCACGCAATGTGGTTGTCCCATTTTAAGTTATAATCGAAAATGAACCCTAAATACTTGCAATATTCTACCCTTTTTATTTTTCTATCCTTGATAGCAATATTTAATGTCCTAGGTACGCTATCACATTAGTTTCCAAAAGTCATAAATACTGTTGGTGCCACTTTGGTATGCGCTCCACCCGCTTTACTATCACTTTAGTATGCGCTCCACCGTGAAAATTGCTACTTTACCACGTATTTATTAAACATTTTAATTAATTACATACTATTTATCCATCATTTAATTAGGCACCATACTATTTTATCTATATTAAGTGACAGTTCGTTCAGAGCCAGTCAATCAGCAGTCTGAGCTAGATAATTATTCATATCACTTTCTACCTTATTCCAAGAATCACCAACAGATGTAATTGCAGTATCGTCAGCATAAGACAGAATACAACCATTTGGCATGGACATTAAAAGATAATTAACATTTATTTTAAATAATAACGGACATAAAATTATCCCTTGTGGTACCCCAACGTTTATTTTTTTCATATCACTTCGACCCTGTGCCATTCCCACAGACTGAAATCCATCGTCAAGATAGCTTTTGATTAAATCAAATGCATTACCTTTAATACCATTGTTCTACAGATTCTCTGACAATATAGTATGACTCACAGTATCAACAGCTTTTTTGCCAACTTATCGCAATTTGCCTACTTTTATCTAAGTTATCATACATTATTTTAGTTATATAATTTAGAGCATTTTTAGTTCTTTTTCCTTTGATGAAACCAAATTGATTTTCAGCAATGATTTTATTGTAAGATATAAAATTTACAATCCTGTTATGTATTATCTTTTCAAATATTTTTGCTACGTTAGATATAAGAGATATAGGACGATAGTTTGACATTTATTTTTTGTTTCTACATTTGTATATGACTGGTTCCGCCCTAACTTGCCCAGATCGTGTACTGCGTTGGTACTCGAATTCCAAAACGACATTGACTGTTATGAAGCACCATATCTACGTAAAATTTTGTGTTCTAACTGATGGAAAACTGAAAGCGGGCCTTAGAATCCGTTTTCATCGAAACATCGAGGGACAAAGGGTCGAAATATCTTTCCGTCCCCAGGAGTCCTCGATGGCTTAGTGGTTAGCGTGCTAGCTTCCTAGCCTGACAGACTAGAGGCAAAAACGGGTTCGATTCTCGTCGAAAAATTTTCGGGAATTTCGATTCTCGGACTTTTTCGGTGGGAAAAGTACCCG
>JAPYYV010021504.1:0-10774 GCA_030522625.1 Copidosoma aretas
GCCGAGAGAGATAGCCGCTCTCTAGAAACCGCTTATATTTGTTACACTGCAATAAATAGTTTAGTCAATCAGTTAAGTTCAGTCTCCGCTTTTTTCTTGTTCTCAAATCAGTACTTGCCAAGAGAAAAGTTTGAGGGCTTAAAACCCACGTATTCCGACAAGAAAGCAACCACAAGCGTAAAGCTCAACCACGCCAACCCCGCAATACAGTTCACTAAAATCAACGAGAAATAGCAGTATTTAAGACAAAAACATGATGAAGGAGTTCTTATTGCTCTTTGCATGATCTGCAATAATGAGATTGGAAATACGGCTATAAAAAGATTAGGAATGCACAGGTTTTTAACACTAGACCTTATTCATGAATTTTTTTAATTTTTAACCTAATGAATTTATTTCTTTTAGGAGAGTGTACAATGTAAATGAGTCTAGTCTTATTAGAAGTGGTTCAACATCTGAAAACAATTGTGATAACAAGCAACTGTCTGAATTGGAGTCCTCAAAACGTACATTTAACAGAAGCTGTAAAATTGATTGTACACTACAAAGTTTTAATTCAACTTATGACAAAAGTTTAGAAATCCCACCAAACAATTTAATTCAACATGTTTTCAAAGAACCAGAAAATTCTAAGGTATTGTATAATATAAGGTTTTACATCACTTTTTCAATTAAAGCTTTTTTTTAAACTCTTAAATTTTTTATCGATTGTAGGTTAAAATGATTAGTTAGAAATCAGATGTTAAAACCAAAATCACAAAAAAAACCAAAATAATATAAATAAGTATCTTAATTAGATGGATAAAGAAACAAAGTCAAAAATGAATGAAGCTTTACTAAAGTTTTTATTAGTTAATCAAATAGATTTTTCATCCGTCAACTCAGTATGGTAAAAAAGATTGTTTGAACTTTTGAGATCATCGTATCAATTACTCACTGTTGTCGAGTTGATTAATCTCATTCCTGAAGTCCACAGCGAACAATTCAAAGAGTTAAATATCAAACAAATGGTATTTTACTTATCAATTATGTGGAATCTTTAATTTGCACGACTTTTAACAGAAGTAATCGTATGATTGTCATAGTTTCGTGTGCGTCAACAAATTTTGATTCCTTTAATAAAGATCCTATCTCTGAATGAACTAAAAAGCACTGTAGTATATTAGGTATAACTGTATGTGCACCCTATATGTATGTAGGCACCAGATGCTATGCTAGGTTAGGTTAGCTGTGTATTGAGCAATCGGATATAGTTCAGTTAGTAAGCGACCGGACAAGGCACGCAAGACCTCTCTCTCCCTTGCCCTTGTATTCATGTGCGGTATATTAAAGACATTGTTAAGTTAATATTAAACCCCCAATATATCACATTCACGGAGAGAAAATTCATAGGGCTGTCCCATAGATGCCTCTAGTAAAAGTCCACTGAAGCGGGCATCAGTGTTTGCACTATGCAGTTGATGCCTTGGCCTCATGTACACGATGAGTGTGCAGCCTGCGCTATAGCCACGGATCAATCTCATGGAGGCCTGGGATATTTTCCATTGCTCTCTTGTGTTTCGACTTGAAGAAAGGAGTAAAAGTCTCCCTCCAGCCCCCCCACTCTCCTCATCTTCAGCAAATCAGAGCCTACACGTGGCCCCTCTTACCTGCGCCCCGCACTACTTATATGTATACTAGCGTGCGAGCTGCGAAAGAGATAGAGAATACTAGAAATAAATTTTTTGGGGGGATCCCCCATTCCTACTTGTCCAATCTGAAGAGGGCAATGGAAAACATCCAAAGCCTCCATGAGAGATTGATTCCCGCACGGCTATACTATACAGCAATGGCTACAGCGCAGGCTGCACATTCATCGTGTACATGAGGCCATGGCATCAACTGCATAGTGCGAAAACTGGTGCCCGCTTCAGTGGACTTTTACCAGAGGCACCTATGGGACAGCCATATGATTTTTCTCTCCGTGTTGGCGACAAGGTAAAAGAAAACATCAGTGAAAAGCAATGATGGAAAAAGAGGCACAAAGGATAATGTTTTAAAAGCCAGCGCTGATCGACAAATATCGCGCGGAGAGAGATGACCTTAGGGCAAAGACAAGGCGACTGGAAGGGTGGTTGCAGCAAGGAAACGCCGGGGAAGCAGCAGCAACAGCTCCACCAAGTGTAAACGTCTACTTGATATAGGATCCGAATTCAAGGTCGGTAAAGACTGTAAAATTTACCAGGATAGGTTAAATCAGTACTTCATCGCTAATAACGTGTCCGAAGAGAGAAAGGTCGCGGTGTTGGTAACGTTAATTGGGCAACAAGCGTACACAATATTGACGGATTTGTGTGACCCGGTGTTACCTTCTGAGAAAAGCTACTTGGAACTATGCCAATTCGGCCAGCAGTTTGAATGGGCCATAATGAACAAGTTCGTGCCAGGGCTGTGTCGAGGGCCAGTGCTTGATCGTGTGTCAGAAGAGGAACACATGAAAAGCTTAGATCATCTGTTGGAAGTGGCGCGAAAAAAAGAAGCAGCATTGCAGTAGGCGTGGCACGAGGCAGCAGTGCACAAAATTGGTACACACAAGGCGGCCAAAGGTGGCGGGAATAAGGCGGGTGGTGTGAGCACTCTCGCGGAAAGTGACACGAGCAGTAAACAAGAAAAGATACCATGTAAGTGTTGTGGTGGCACCAGTCACAAGGCCAGTGTATGCAAGTACAAAGAGTATAAGTGTGATGCATGTGGCAAGGTGGGACTTTTGGCTAAAATATGCAGGGGCAAAGGCAAGGTTACAAATCAAAGCTTTCGTAGTGATGAAATTGAGGCTAATACTGATTGGTCGTGTAGCGAAATTTTCAACGTTAACCTCGCGCATGGGAGCGACGATCCGGTAGATATTGAAGTCACCATAGATACGAATCGTTTCAAAGCTGAATTGGATTCAGGCTCAGGAAGATCGCTTACTCCAGAAAGTTTGTATTAAAAGCACTTGAAGCGCTATGAATTGCGTGAAACAAACACAGTGCTCAAAGTGTACGATAGAAGGACACTCAAGCCTGAAGGTGAAATCCACGTTGAAATATCTGCAGGTAACAAGAAAATAGCTGCCGGATTAATTTTTGTAAAGTTCGGCAGTAAGCTATTGTTCGGAAGAGACACACCAAATCGTCAAAGTCAACGAGGTGAGCGCCGAACAGGATTTAAAGAAGCTGCTGAAGAAGCACAGTGAGTTGTTGGACGGTAAGCTGGGAAAATACAAGCACGAACAGGTGACGCTGGAATTCGGGCCAGGAGTGCCACCGGAGTTTTGTAAGCGGCGGAAAATACCGTTCGCGTTCAAGCAAAAAGTGACTGAGCAGATCGATGAGCTTGAAAAGCTCGGAGTCATCACCATGACGGACGACAGTTCATGGGGAACCCCCTCAGTTTAGTGCCAAAAAAAGACGGTAACATTAGGTAATACGGCGACGATGAGGTGAAGCTGAACGAGGTGATACAAGACGTCAAGCATCCAACTCCTACGGCTGTAGAGGTGTTTGCCGAGCTGGTAGGCGGCCAAAAGTTTTCGAAGTTAGACCTGTCAGTGGCGTACGACCAGCTACAGTTAAGCGAAGAATCCAGGAAGTTAGCAGCTTGGAACACGCCGAAAGGTGTTTACTTGGCAATTCGCATGCCGTATGCAGTCAAGACGGCCTCGGCTATTTTTGATGAAACGATGGAGAAGATAGTATGCGGATCCCCAGGGGCAATCATGTTCAGAGATGACTTGGTTGTCTCAGGCAAAAACGACCAGGAGCATTTAGCTAACCTAGATGCGGTACTCACTAGGCTTGGTAATGCCGGCATGAAGCTAAACGTGGACAAGTGTAAGTTTTTCCAGGATCAAGTGAGATGTCTGGGGCACGTCGTCAATGCCAAAGGCGTGTTAAAGGACCCTAAAAAAGTAGCAGCCATAGTGGCGTGCAGCAGCCAAGTAATGTCGCCGAAGCTCGTGCGTTCGCAGGTATGGTAAAGTACTACGGGAAATTCATACCTGGTTTGGCTGAGATGATGTAGCCAATCTACGAGGCACTGAACCCGGAGAAGTTTGTATGGAGTGCAGCGGCAAGCCGAGCTTTCATCAACGTCAAAAAGGAGTTAGCAGCCGATCGAAATCTGGTGTATTTCGACCTCGATTTGCCAGTCAAGTTAGCATGCGACGCATCACAGCATGGTTTGGGGGCAGTGCTTTTGCATGTATTTCCCGATGGCACTGAGAAACCCATTGGTGATGCCTCCAGAATCTTGCACAAGGCGGAGAGAAATTATTCGGTGCTGGACAAGTCCAACGGTGCAGCTGACGGATTATCCAGGTTTCCATGCCAAACAAAGGAAGAAAGTAAGTTAGTATCTGAGTACATTAATTACGTCGAGGATCGAGTTCCTTTGAGTTTGGACGAATTGACTAAGCATGTGCGAAAAGATGTGCAGCTAGGCAAAGTGCTCCAGTATATCCAAAGTGGATGGCCAAGTCAGGTGGATAAAAGTTTGCAGCCGTTCGCGCAACGTGCCCAAGAGTTGCACATACAGAGCAGAGTGATCATGTGGGGCTATCGGCTAGTGATTCCAGAGGCGTCGAGGCAAGGGTTGCTAGAAAAGCTGCATGAAGGGCATCTCGGCATTTCCAAAATGAAAGCCGTGTCAAGGCAGTTGTTCTGGTGGCCAGGACTGGATAAGACAATCGAAAGCTCCGCCCGGTCACGCTCAGCTTATCAGTCAGAGGTCAATGCAACGGAGATGGCTCGGTTAAAAAAATATCCCGAGGCGGAGCGAGTGTTTCAGCGAGTGCATATGTCCTTTTTAGGTCCGTTTAAGAACAGAGTGTATCTTATCGTTGCAGATGCGTACTCTCCATGGCCAGAGATACTGGAGACGACGGGAAACAAGACTGACGACTGACTCCAAGGCTAGCATAGAGAAGTTGAGAGATGTTTTGGCCAGGTACGGTCTACCAGAAGTGTTGGTATCGGCCAACGGTCTGCAGCTGGTATCAGAAGAATTTGAAAGTTTTTGCAGAGAGAATGGCATCATGCATAAGACCTCGCCTCCTTACCATCCTGCAACGAACGGACTGGCAGAAGATGGTGTCAAGTCGTTCAAAAGAGGCATCGAGAAGGCTATCAAAGAAAATGTCTGCGGTGAGTCTTTGAGCACCTTGATCAGTAGGTATTTGTTTGCCTATCGTACAGCTCCGCATTCTGCAATAGAAGAGTCACCGGCGAGCCAATTTTTGCAAAGGACGCCGAGAACGCGTTTGAATCTACTCACCGGTCAGCAGTGGAAGAGACACACGGATCAGTTGGGAAAGGCAGGCTCGTTTTTCAAGAATGAGGCCAGAGAGTTGGGCAGAGATCGGCTGTTGCAGGCAGCGATACGAGTGAAAATGTGTATGAAGAGGAAGAAGGAAGATGAGGTACCACAGCTGAGCCAGAGGTAAAGGAAATTGAAACTAGAGGTGATCCAGTAACCACCCCGAGGAGCCTGCAGATCTCAGATTCAACTGGAAGACCCAAAAGAGTGATTAAACCAGTGCAAATACTTAATCTGTGATTTGTGGCAGTGTTAAGTCAATTCCTTTTGTTCTATATAGTTTCGGCAGTGATTTTGTTGATCTCATAATAGTATGTGAGAAGTGATTTAAATATTTATGATTCATAATATTTTTGATGTTTCAGTCATTAATATTTTGTATGAGAATAATGAAACAAACATGATAAACCATGATGAATGTAAACCTTAAAGGGGGTGAGATGTAGTATATTAGGTATAACTGTATGTGCGCACTATATGTATGTAGGCGCCAGATGCTATGCTAGGTTAGGTTAGCTGTGTATTTCTCCCTTGCCCTTGTATTCATGAGTAGTATATGAAAGACATTGCTAAGTTTATATTGTTGTTCATCATTAATTATACCCCCAATATATTATAAGTACCAGACTCCTGTACATACAGTTATTCTAGATAAAGTATGTATGAATCAAGATGATTTTAATGTCAATATTTTTGATTGAATGTCCCTAAGACTGTATAATTTATAAAGAAACATTTGATTTTGAATTTGTGCAAATGATAAAATGCGTTTTACAAGATCTAAATTGCTGTAAATTTCAATGTTTCTCTGAAGAAATATAATGGAGAAGCTATAATTCAGTTAAATGAAGACAATAATTTTTTACTACTCGAAGTGTTTGAGTATTTAGTTGCAAATTTGAAATGTTTGCCCCAAATATTGAGTGCCATTGATATTGATCCCAGTCAAGCTGTATTAGATTTTTTTCATGATCAAAAAACTGAATATAAATTGCAACTATATATCAAACTGCTAACATTTATAACAAATTAAGTGAAAAATAGTAGTTTGACCTATAACCGTGCAGATGAATTAGAAGATTGGATATTATTTTTAAAATGTGATATAAATAAGGAAGCCCGCAGATCTATTAAAATCCCCTGTCAAAAAATAGCCTGTCAAGTTATTTTCAGTATTCTGATGGAGATGGAAATTTCAAAACATTATTTTCACAAAATGGAACTTATCCTATAATATTTTGGCGTTCATGTAAAGCATCACATGCTACTTTAGTTTAATCAGCTACAAAAATGTGAAGCATTCCAGCATTTACGCGTCAAATCAGTGTACAAATTTCAGAATACAAATTTAAATGCATCAAATCATGATCAAGCTTTATGAACTATATCATCTACTTAATTTAAATAGTAGAGATGATAGGCATTAAAATATAAAGGTTCTGATTTTACACGTGAAGAGCGTTTTGTTTTTAAATTTAATTTACGAACTTTGTCTTCATTAATTCTTTAGTTGGTTGAACAATCTTCTGTTTGATGATGGAAAAAAGAATTTAAAAATTTTAAAATTTCTTGATTATAAGTTTCATGTTGATATTAAATTTATTATGAGAATATTAAAAAATTATAAAATGTTTTTCTTACCCAGGGCACAAAGTGCAATTTTTGGCCCAAAGTGCGGCCCGAGGGCGCAAAGGGCCTGCCGCACTTTGTGCCCTTTGGGCGCTGTTGTTTGTACTTTGTGCCCTAGGGGCGTAGTGTACTATCATAATGTACATGACATAATATATGTAGTATTTTTAAGCTTCGATCTAGTAAAAATTTTTCTCAGTACAAAATGTATACCAAATGTTTCTGTTGATGAATAAGAAATTTAAGAAAAATAACTAGAAGTGTATATGTCTGACTTAAACACTTACGAAAAAAAAATTAAAAAAAACTCACGATTAGATTATTTGTTTAAGTGCAACTTGAACTGGAAATTTTAGTCCAATTTTTTTTTATCTCAACATTCCACCCAGAAACAAATGCAATAATTTATTATAATTGTTCATTGAACTATCTCATACATTAAGTAGAGGTTATTTTAGAACGTTAAAAATTTTGAACTGTCAGTTGTAACAGAGATTAGTAGAGAGATTGCTGACCGCAATGTTAACTGCCGGGACCACTTTTTGCCACTGGTTCGAGTGCCACGCCATGGCCAGCCAAAAAACCATACGCACATCTTACTCGACGAGAGCTACGTCATAGGATAGGGGCGGGGGCACATGTGTGCCTGCGATGAGAGGAGAGGAAATCTGGAAATCGGCGTAATGAGTAGAGATTAGTTATGTATATATTGCATCAGGGAGAGGAGGATAAGTGCCCGTTTAAGCTGAGCGGAGCGAAAGCAAGCGGTGAATCTTTTTCCATGGAACGCACTATACCTATATATGCTATCTACGTATATTCCACGTGTAACTGACACGCTTTAACCAAATGCATGAACCTGACAAAAACTATTTGATCAACACTTTTACTAATTGTGATCACGATAACAAGCATAATAACCTGCACGTGACATAGTTATGAGTAATATAATACTATAGCTTTAGCTCCGGTTCTTTTCCACCAACATATGTAACTTTAGGACCTCAACGGTCTACTGCGACAGTAGCTGAGGTTACTAATGTGAAAGTCAAGATTTAGTTTTTTGGCAGTCATAGGTTCAAATCTCGTTCGACTATAATTTTTTTTTTTTTTTTTTTAATTTATCAGGCTATAACATTTTTTTAATTTCTTCCTTTGTTTTTTAATTTATTTCTCGGCAACTTTTGTAACTTTTTGTCGAAAAATTTGTCTATAGTGCAACAAGTTACACATATTCACAAAATTATATATTGTAGAATGATACGCGTCTGAATAATTTTCAGCAAAAACTACCTCCTTAAAGATAATTTTTGCAACCGGAATTTAATGATTTTATGCAGTCTCTCATGGTGACAACTGAATTTTCATTGTATCTTAAAAAACTGAACGTATAATCAGATGAAAGAAAGAGAGAGAGAGAGAGAGAGAGAGTGAGAGCAATGATATTGTTATCCATTTGAAGCATTTTGATTCCCGAATAGATGAGCACTTTGAAACCCACAGAACAACAATATTGTTGAAAGTTATTCACAAAAATGTGCAAAAAAATGTGTCACAGACATAGTGAAATTTTTTAGTAAGTCATACCTCACTTTTTTCTATTAGATATTATGACCTAAAATTTTGTGCACATGTCTTAGATACAGAAAAAAAAAAATTAATAGACCAAGAAAAAAAATTCCTCAAAAATTTTGAAAATTCCTCACACCCATTTTTCAATTGAAGTTTAGTATTTTATAATTTTTTAGGTTACAATTTTTATGAGTAAACAAAGGCGTCTTGCAACTTCGTAAAAAGATTGTTTAACTGGACGCTTTAAAGAATATCTCTATTTTTTTCAAACCGATTAATCAACATCTGTCCGAGTATCCGGAGAAAAAATGTCAACTCAATTAAAATTCTATTTTTAAAAATACAGTTAAAGACGATTGTTGAAATGTCTTGGCCATTGCGTTTGTCTCGTGACTATATATCATTGTTTACAATTTTTTCACTACTGTTAAATTAATGAGGAGTAGTCGTCTATCGTATACATGCCCAGAAAACAAATAAGTTCAGCATACTCTTGATCCCGTTATTAATAATAAAGTTGCAGGGTGGATAGCCGTATTATCGAGAGTCTTAGGACAGTTTCAGTATTTTATTGTGATAGCTATTAGATGTTTTTTTGATGCCAAAATAATCCTTGCAGATAAAAAATTTAATAACGAAAAACAAAAATTATGTGAAAAAAAGCCCGAGGCACAAAAAAACTTACTTTATATATTTAACTAGGGTACATATTTGGTCAATTAAATTTTAGTATAATTTACATATCTACATATATACATTTATATACCCATTATATTACTGATAATCCGCACCGTCTATACATTTACAACTTTTTGAAACGTGTTATACTTTTGCTTCCTCATAAAGGAAGTGTCACGCACGATAGCATACTTTTGCTTCCTCATAAAGGAAGTGTCACGCACGATAGCAGTTAAAAAAAACATTTTGTGGAAATACGTTAGCTATGTCTTATGCAATGTTAAAAACATTTTAAGAAAAAGTCCGTGTGTATGTGTGTGTGTGTGTGTATGTGTGTGTGTGTGTGTGTGTTTGTGTGTGTGTGTGTGTGTGTGTATGTGTGTGTGTGTGTGTGTGTGTGTGTGTGTGTGTGTGTGTGTGTGTGTGTGTGTGTTCAGAAATATTTCGAACCCCTACGCCCGCTTTCAGCGACAATGATGTTTTGTTTCATGCCTTCATAGCGAATCAATAAAAAAATTCAAATTCATACCTTATTAAGGTTTTGGGGTTAATGTCCAAAAATCGTTTTTTTGCTATTTTTGGGGTGAAAAAAATTTTAATTTGATTCAACAAATAAACATATCCCACGGAGCATTCAAACAGCTTTTTTTTCAATTTTAATGAAATTATCTGTTTAACTTATGTCGTTTTTTTTTTTTATAAAAGAAAAACTACAATTTTATTGAAAAGTTAGTCATACCTTCGAAATCCTTCGAGTGATTTCGATGATATAAGGTTAAAAATTTTTGTTTTCATATCCTTATATCGGTTCCAAAAAAAATTCAAGATTCATACCGAATACCTTAATTATTAAGGCTGTTATAATGATTTTCTATGTCTAAGATGCGATTTTTGGCTACTTTTAGGGTATACAAAATTTAAATTTGATTTTCTTAATAGTCGTATCTCATAAAGCATTAACAGCTTCGTTTTAAATTAAAAAGTTTTTTTTACATTATGTCGTTTTTTTTTATCAAAGAAAATCTTCAAAAAATTCAGTCATATCTCAGAAATTCTCTGAGTGGTTTTTATAATCTAGGGCTCAAAATTGTTTCTTTTTATATCCTTATACAGGTTCACAAAAAGAGTCAACGTTTTATACCCTATTAAGGTTGTTATAACGATTTTTGATGCTAAAAAACGGTTTTTGATGTTTTTGGAATAAAAGAGTTTTAATTCTATTTCGTTAATAGTTATATTCTATAGATAATTAAATACCTTAATATAATTCAATAATATTTTATCTAGATGACAGTTACATTACGAATATCAAGTTCAGTAATAAGTTCTAATTATATGTTGTGACGTTTTTTTCTATTACAGAACGTCTAATGAATAAGTCAAGTACAAAATTGGGTCCTTTCTGAGGGAAAAGAGAGCGAACCGAATGAGAGGGCGAGAAATTAGATATAGGTCGTATAGAGCAATGTGTGAGGCAATGATATTAACGCTAACAATCAATATTATAATATGATAATGACAAACCCACGCTTAACTTGATATCCTTCTCATCTTCCCG
>JAPYYV010021506.1:0-12040 GCA_030522625.1 Copidosoma aretas
GGGGGGGGGGGGGAAGAAAAAAGAAACCCATCCAATCCCGCTAAAATAATTTTCTCGGCCACAACAACGCCGAGCGCCAACTATATGTATATGCGTCTGTGACCGCAGATCCAATATGCAATGCTGCACGTGTGCTATCGATGTAAGCGCACGCGTGCATGTAACACCTTGGTATAATGTATATGGTGTACTGCTGCGCCTACTATAAAAACAAGACAGAAAAAGGCGAATATTTTGCTCGTGTATGCGTACGAGCATGAGTATGAACACTGTATAGTACTCTATATACATATGTACGGGTCATTTCACGAAATACGGGATAGTTGGGTGCGTCAAATAGGACTTTCAAAATTTAGTGTATACAATTGTGTATTAATTTTTCTATATTATGTGAGGGTACAAATCAGCTGAAAGTTTTGGGCCCGGCTTTATTGTCATTTTTAGAAAATACGTGTTAATTTAAATGGGATTTTTCGGGATTTTTAATAAACTTCGAAAAAGCATTAAGGTGATGACATTTTAGCCTATTTTTTCCATCTTACGGCCACAGCAAATATTTTTTTGACTTGATTTCAAAAGATCTATTAAGAGAAAATAAGTTGACACTGTTCAAAAAATTTTTCGACTCGAAATACCAAAATGAGTTGTTTATGAAATATAGGCTTCATAAAATATCGTAGTTTTTGTGAAATGATCCACATACGTTATTAAAGACTATTATGTTTGAGTTTCGGGTGTTGTCAATGATGTTCATTGGTTGTCAATTATTTGTCAATGTTTAATAATTTAGGTGTGTGTATATTGTATGATAAAATAACTAAATATGAAGACAGTATCATTATATAATCTATTGTTCTATTACATTATGTACGTATACGTTATTAAAAACTACTCTATTTAAGTTTCAAGTGTAAGATAAATTTACTTACGAACCATGATCTCCTTATTTTCTACTCTGTTGTTGATCGCTCACTGCTCAGTACAATACGCGTTCACTCGACGAATGACTATACCACACTGTGTGAGCTTGGTCAGCTTAGTCAGCTGAGTGAGTCAGTGGTCAGTGACCTAGCTGAGGTGCGCACCGTATACTGCGCAATGAGCTGCGCAGCTCACCTGACCTTTCGTTAACAGTGTGAATTAGTCATTTATCGAGTAGACACGTATATTCTACTGAGCAGGGAGCGATCAACAAAACAAGAAGATTATGTATCGAGAGTAGACTTATCTTCCACTAAAAACTTAAATAGAGTAATTTTTAATAACGTTTAAGTATATAATGTAATTATATAATATAATAAGTAATACAAGTAACACAATAATAATAATAATATTAATAATAATAATAATAATTATGTGTGCATAGTAAAGTCAGTAAATTGACTGCACAATATATACACGAGTCATTTCACGAAAAACGGGATATTAAGTGTGTGTGATATAATTTTGAAAATTTAATGTTTGGAATTGATTTATTATTATTCACATTATGAAATGACCCATATACACTTGCACGTAATATAGTCACGCGGTAATATACAACGCGCATTCTTAACCGTATATACTATGAGCCACGTATCTACAAGCGCATACAGACAAAGCACGACGTATGATTGTAATATACAGGTACAACAGTCGCGTGCGCGGCGATGAGCCCCGGTAAGTATTTTTAACCGCGCCGCTTTTGATAACGAGGGCCTCCACACACGCACACACCCACACCGGCTTCGCGTGCGGTCCTAATTTAGATCGTGTACTTACGTACGGCTTCCTTCCGTTATTGGTGAGGATCCGGTCGATTTTGCGTATGGAGTCCATACTATGGACTAGAACGCACGTCGCTGTTGGAAGCGAGAAGTCGATATATTTAGGGGGGATTTCTCCAGGAGGTGGACTTTTAATTTTTAAATCTGCCTCCTCCCCCTCCCGCGCTGTCCCCGGGAGGGCCTGAATTATTCATCCGACGTATAACGCTGAGCTGACTTTGAAGTGAATGTGCGTCCGCGTGCTCGGGAAAAAAAAGGGAGGTGGGAGGCGCCGCGCCCTTTCCATCGCTACGGCGATCTTTTTTTTTTTTATAGTAATTCATCAGCCTTTTCTGATTTTAAGAGAAGTCAAAATACAGCTTAGGTCGGAGTGGAAATACATTACTTTAACAAGCATTTTTTTTAACTTTTACTCAGTTGTTTTTTTTACGAAACGATCCATCGCAGATTTTTGAAAAATTTCATACGTTACCTCTTTTTTTAATTGCCATCTGGAAATTTAAGATAATTTTTTTTTTTTTTTTTTTCATTTTCACACCGAAACGACATCATCAGAACCTGTCAAACACATACGAAAATTAAATCTTTGGGCGTGTACAATAAAAAAACGGGGTGGCGAGCGCGCGTTCGAAACGCAGCATATAAGCGGAATACACATTCCGCTGGTGCGTACACATACATCCCAATTATGCTAATGGCAACTACGGCTCCTCCGTGATTTCCATGCTACTCGTATCATCATGATCATCATCATCATCACATATACTTTGAATTTTTGCATTTAAAATCAACACTACCGCGCGTGATTTACATACTAATACACATAAACACACACTCGTCGACCAACAACACCATCGGCATCGGTGCGTTTGCAGTTTGATCGTACGTACATACGTAATCACGAGCGTAATCACGTGCGTGCCCCACATAGCTTTCGTACATGAATTTAATTTTGTTGAGATTCGTTTGACGAATCAAAAGCGGAGCTTCGCTTGTGTGTATATTAATTAGCTCGGTTGTTTGCTGGCTTGTCATTAATTTAATTTTATCATCAATACCCTCTCGCATGTGTATTCCTCCTGAGCGAAATTTCACAGTGGAAACCACAACGATTGCGAATATTTGGTTTGATTACCGCGATTCCACCATTTCACACTTTCAAATTCATACACTATTTCACATGTATTTGTAGAAAAAGGCGGTTGTTCGACATTCAATTTTCGAATCGTAAACAGAGACGAAGCGACGTGTTAATAAATTATGACGAGTGTGCTCGTTCGTTCCATTTGATTCGATACGCTCAGCAGCTGTGCAACGTTGATACATTTCCCGAAATTGGAGGCAAATTCAATGCTTCCTTCATATACATCACACTTAAACAATAAACATTCACACACATACCTACGAGCATACCCACACATACACAAAACCATCATTAAATCGAAGTGAAACGAATGGGTGAAAAATCACGGACAGTCTCGGCACGTAATGTACAAAAGAACACTTTTACTCTTCATATTCCGCGACACCAATTCGCGGTCGGATAATTTTTTTTTTTTTTTTTTTCTCGTTACACTTTCTCCCGTCTCCGTACAACGCGAGTCGCAAATGCTCGCGCACACAATGTCGATGGATCACCGAGGAAATGGAAGGGGAGAGGGAGAGAATTGGAGCACACGAGAAAGGGCGGCCTTGCACTTGACTTGCCAAGCGCAGAGCGGCTCGTATAACATGCCATACTTACTTGAATTGTTCACCCGTACACCCATAGTATGTAAAAGTGTATACACGCGGGGGAATTATTATCCCTTCGTTGTATTGTTTCAAAGATTCTATGTGTGCGCGGTCCGTTCCAATCCCTGCTCTGTCAAGTTTTCGATTGAGAAAAAAGAAAAAATTATAGGCCTCGAAATAGGTCTTGCTTGCGTCAATTATACCATCACCGTGTGCGCTATCTCAAAGGTCATATCATCGATGTAAGTTTGATTGGATATTTTTTATTCTGCATTTTTTGTAGTAGAGAAGACATTCGAGGTTTGCTGTTAGTATGTAGAAATATTAATCCTACTCTCGAGGTTTAAAAATTGAAAATCAGTAACTGTATAGAACGTGTAATGCGTCACTGATTAGTTGTTAATTAGCAGCTGTACAGAAAAGACGAGGAGTAAAAAAATCGTCTACAATTCATGAAATTCGGGTTACTCTCTACAGAGGTTATAAATGTCAAGTCGCTGATGCCGTGGCGTTGGCCAAGGCACCCGGCTGGCGATAAAATATTTGGCTAGAAATTTATTTCTTTTTACGCTCGTTTTTCCGAGCAATTCAAGAATTAAGTGAAATTTTTTTTTTTTCAAAAATTAATCCAGACCATCACCTGAGGAGAATTAATTATATACACATTTAAAAATATTTAAACATTGGAAGCAAATGTTACTTTTGAGCTAGAGTCAACTATTTCTCATAGTTACACGCACATTTAATGGTTTGGCAAAGGCTCTCGACTTCCTTATTTTCCTATCTTGTTTTTTTTTTAGCCAATAACAAAGTGTTGAAGGATTAATTGATCCCTCGTAATCCTGAGTTTATTATCTTTTATATTTCAAAATAATATAATTGTAAATTTGAAAATAATGCAATATCATTCCGATTTCAAAACCCTTACCATATATTTCGAGGATTATACTTTTTCTCTTACATTCCAATATTTGGAAACTAGAAATGCAGATTCTGGAGTTCTCCAAAGTTTTTACTCTCTTGCTTTTTTAATATAAATTTTCGATGATACGGCAGAATTCGAGGGAGAATTGAAAGATTTTGATGAACTAAAAAATGAGATTTTGTTGAATCTCTTCTAATTAAAATAAAAAACTAGATCGTGCTGAGAGATTTCAAGAAGCTTGTCAATACTATTTTTATTTTAATTAATGTCTAGGTCTGCGGTTGGTATTATGAGAATGCGCAAATAGATAATTTTTTTAATAACTATTTGACATTCCGATTAACATAATTAAGTTAACGTCTTTATTCTCCGATAAAAAATGATGTAGCATCAAGCTTTTCCAAATTAATTTTACCATAATATTGTGATATTGTGAGCGTGTGGTAGTTCTTTTTTCCTTTAAAAGTAAAGTCATTATCGTGACAAATTTCATTGTATGGAAAAATTTTAAATCTTATATTTTTATTTAATATCGTTTTAATTGATATTTGGGTATTTTTCCGCTTTAGACAATAAATATCGATTTATACATAATTAAAAAAAAGTATGCGTCGTAAACTTCATCAACATTTTTATCTGTTAAATACAGATGCCAAATACCTCAATTTTTAACATCAGCCCAACACGTCCAAATAGAAGTCGGAAAATATATTAGGCTAGTGTGGAAAATCTAATGTGTGCTGGACATCAAAATATATTATGAAAATTAAAACAGCATTACAGTTAGAATAACTGCTTTGGAATGTCATCAATTACGCATACTTCAGAGAAAATGTTTCCAGTTTGTTACTCACTGAATTTCATGAATGTCATTAGTTCGTTCTATTATTATCAGAATAGAGAATTAGTGAGAAAATTCGTCAACACGATATTTAAAAAATTCTTTGAACGAAGTAAACAAAATTTTACAAATTTCAACATCTATAATATAATTTTTCGTGATGAACAAACTATTCAAAAATAAGATAGGAATTTTTACCAAGCATCAATCTAAAAATTGGCTTACATGGAATTATGATGATTTCGTATTAGATACTAATTTTATTGCTAGAATCTTATGACTATAAATTCGGGAATAGAATTAGAATAATTTTTTTTTTGTATTTCAATTGGAATCATGATACAATTTGGAATTATAAATAAGTATTTCAGAAATCCATTAAATTATTGTAATTACAAACGAAAATCAAGGCGAAAACGACTAATTTTACGTAACACCGATAATTGGAATTTCGTATACGGACGCTGCATAAATTATTCAAGCGCCGTACGTGCTCACCTTTTGGCCTGTAGTAGATAACTACTATTCACGGGTTGAGTGTTCACGTTGGCTGAGCCTAGGGATAATTTAATACTGTACAGTAATCTTAAAAAGTGGATTTTATTTGTTTAATGACGTGGTTGTCCGTCGTACAATTTTATAAGATATAATATTAATCATAATAATCCAATAAAAAAATTGTATTCCGTAAAAATTAAAATATGACGCAGTATTTAATAATTTTTACCCAAAAAAATCCGCTCGAGCTCGTGATTCCAAATCACCACTCTTTTTTCGCGAGCGCGCACCCCTATTCACCCGCTCCTCCTCCATCCCTCCCGCGTTTTCGCATCGAGTTTGCGCGATATTGGCACTTTTTTCCGGTTAACGCATTCTATCCCCCCCCCCCCCCCACTCTCATCTTCTGTTCTGCGAAAAAAGTGGAAACGGCCGAACGTTAAAAGTTGTTGCGCGATGATGGATGTATGTACATGTATACTACAGCGCGAGGTCGTGCTTCCGCGCTCTCGAAAATATTTTTACTTTGCGCAAAAGTTCGCTGACGCGGTACAGTGTGAGTTTTGCCCGGACAACACGCGCGAGGTGTGGGTAATACAATACATCCGTGACTCCGTATATACATGTACGATAACGGGGACGGGAGGGGGGAGAATAATTACGGCGCGTCGCTTTGATTTACGCGGAGTGGGGATCTCGAGGTTTAGCGGGTGTACACGTATTATCCTTCGAGAGTTCGTGTGCTGATGGTCTTTTTTTTTTGCTCGGTGAATCGATCGTAATGTTTTTTTTTTTTTTTCTTCATCTGCGATCGGACTGGCAGGCCATGGTGATTAATTTGAGGTTGATGAAGCTTCTCTGTACGCGGTGGGCAATTATTACAGCTGACATCGTTATTGTTATTCGCGTGTTTATTTCATGCTGAGTTGAAGCTGTACTATTTGTTTGAACTTTCAAAGAGAACATTTGTTCGATCGAGTCCAATTCGGGAAGTTTTAATTAATTCAAGAGAATTTCAATTGAACGCATCGTTGATGAAACGAGAATTCGAAATCTCTCGAATTAAATGTACGTGCTTGCAATTATATTTTACATAAAAATGTATTCTCGAGGAAATACTCTTTCCGTTCAAATGCGTGATTCACGCACGAATTTGAATTAAAACACAAATGACATCGGAGATGCAGAGAGGAATCAATACGACTAATTAATTCAACGAATCGGGCCAGAGCGGGAGAAAAGCTAATAGTCCATTCAAATCATACTGCGCCGGCTCATATAAATACATTATGTGTGCGTAAATTATAATGTGACAATTTAACAGCTTATTGTTCACCGTATACAAAGTAGCATGTGATGCTTCTTCTCATAAAAACCTATTGTAACACAACGTGATGATTCATTATACGAGTTCTTTCCGTCTTTGATCAATAGCATTTTAATGTCGTCGACCGTGATATGCATATGGCAATTTATAATAATCGACCTTGGTTTCGGTCAGCTGGTAAGTAGTCACTCGATACACAAAATTATATTTTTTCAGAGTTGGCAGCATGCCAGACCGTGCCAAGCGTGAACGAGAAACTTTTTTGCGATCCTCGCGAGCGATCGAGACACAAAAACAAATTTAAGGTTGCGCGGCGAAAAAAAACACACGCGCGCGCACGCACGAGATCGCCTCGTAATTGAAAGAATGTATAAATTAAGCCGATCTAATAATACCCGCCGACTTGGCAGCAGCACCAGCAGCTCGCGCACACTCGGAGGAGGGACACACGACGCTCATTAAATATTCCCACTCGTCACTGGTTTGCCCCCCTCCCCCTCCGCGTTACTACAAAAACGTTAGCATCTCTCGCCCAATAAAGATTACGATTAATGCCCGTGCCACTTTTGTTGAAGCGCTTTTTGAAAAATTTCAAACGACCGCTCGTTAAATATCGATGCGATTGTTGTGAATAAAAACACGAGGACGACGGCGTCCTTGCCTCCGTGCGCGCGAACTCGATATTAATGTCCACTCGTCCCGTGAGCCTGTTCTCCTCGCCACTTGTTCTTCCTCCTCCTCCGCGTCTCTCGCCTTCTTCGTTCTTTTATTCCTGGTTTTCTTTCTTCCACCACCGCGCGCTGTCTCTCATCCTTTTATACGCGCTATCACGAACGTAGATTCTTGGAGGATTGTGTAATCAAGCGTTGTCATTTGTAATCGCAGTACGGTGGAGCGTGGAGGCAAACGAATTTTTTTTTTTTTTCGGAATCTTTTATATTTCGCGAGTTTTCAACTTTCGAAAAATCGATAAGTTGAATAAAATTAATGTGTCGGTTTAAAAATTATAATTTTCTCTTGACACAAAATAAAAAGACTTTCGTCATAATCCTCTTTTATGATATGTGAGCCAAGCAATAATGTTTGGGAATTTGTTTTATCTATTATTTCCTTTCTTTGTTTTTTTTCATTCCAAGACTAATGTGGCTATGAGCACGTCGCTCCTCCACTACCATTTCACTTAATTTCGTAAATATTTGTAAAAGTGAATACATTTTTGGCTATTCTATGAATAATAATAATAGTAATAAAAAATTTTATTTTTTTTATATCTTAAGATTGTATATTTTTCGTGGTCAAATAATACGTTGTTTCACTCAGCTGTCAAAATACGAGTACTATTTTTTTCAATACAACAGCAGTAAGTTTGTAATGATCGAAGCAAAAGCAATTTACCGCCGCGCGTCGAAGAAACAAATCACGCGGGGTCTAAAAAAATTGGGCTCGAATTTTTTTTTCAGTTTCACAGCGAGAGATTCAACACTGGGGAATATATATAAGAGAGGAAAAGAGGGGAAGGGGCGATCTCGAGGGCTCGATTCGGGACGCGGCCTAGAGGTGTTCGACGTCGCGTTCTCCGGCGTGGCTAGAAGATTTTTCAAAGGGCTCCTCTCTTCTCCCTGAGATACTTATAGCCTGCTTTTTTGTTTTCCCTTTCTTCGGCATCCGTCGATTTCACTCGATTCTCGACTCTCTGCGAATACTTATTCAGTTGACACTATTTCTTCATCATTCCTGTACATTTTTCTCATCGCTAACGTAAAAAAGCCGCGGGAGACGCGAATTTTTCCTTTCCTTTTTGTTTCGTCCTCCCTTCCGCGTCAGCTCGTGACCCACATCGGTCCACAATTTCCACGATGATAAAAAAACTCCACTTTGACGATACACACTGGGAGGGGCTGTTGCATGCATACATATACACATCGAGCTAGTTTCGACAACAATATATTCATAGACCGTAACTCCGGAGTCAAAGATCCGCGAGTCTGCCATCTCTCCGCTGATGTTCGTATTAAAATATTCAACGCAAACGATCACCCGTAATTGGAAAAGGGTACTCCGCCGCAGCCCTTCGAGGCCCCTTTTCGCGGATACCGCTGCACCCGCGTGGAGGAGGGATCGCGAATTTAAAACAAATTCAAAGCAATCGAAGTTAAATTGCAAATTCGAGTTGCTCTTTGACGGGAAATTTAATATACCCGAGTCGGCAAGTAATTTCGCTCGGGATTCGCGAAGCCCGCATGGCTGAAGGGGCAGGGGGGGGGGGGGGCCGAAAAGAGAAAGGCGGGGAGGCGCACGCCGGGGCCGGGGCCCAGGCACGGGGCAGGCGTTATATTCCCAGGTTTTTTGCCCGCCCCCCCCCCCCCCCCCCCCTCCTGATTCCCAACGTCCGAGACGCTTGTCAAAGCCCCTCTTCTGTCTCTTTTGGCTGAATTAGATGATGGCTCGTAGGAAATTAGTTCGAGAGCGCTCTGGCTTTTGTTCGGTATACTTATGCGATCAGTCGTAACGGTACCCTCATATTTGGGTGTGTTAGTTGTCGGACGTGAGTGTGGTCTTTGAAGGCTAGTTGAAATTTAGAATCGAGCGCATTGATGGATAATCCATTTACGACTTGATGAAAACTTGATTATTTTACTTCGAAAATAATGTGCCGTAATTTTGAAATGACGCACATTGATGGTATATTGAGCGTGCATGCAATTTTTCGGAATGTTATGGCCTTTTGTGAATCAGTCGCGTCTGACGTAATACAATTATACGTTTTCGTATGAAATGATTCATTGAACTATTCTTAAAAGTTGATACATCTTACTTATCATGATATTATTTCATATAAATGTGTGCAATACATCCTAATTAAAACGATCAGTTCTAAACGTTTTCTGAACGCAAAAGCTTGGGTATATGCAGTATAATACTTGAATATTTATAGAACGCGTGCAATTTCAACGGACAATTAAGTACAACGATCGATGAACCTTCCAGGGTGTACTCACTTTGATCTCATCTTTTTGAGCCATGTAACTGAACTTGGCGTTTGCCTGAAGCGACGTTGTTATTCCGGGTGCCCTCTCATGGACTCCTCCGGGAAGTTGCGTTTTCTCCAATGTAGTACGCTCGAGAGGTCCGCTCCGTTCGTTCGAACGTCAGCTCACCTGCAACCAAAAAAAAAAAAAAATTCGAACAAATTACGTAATTGTCACGAATCGTATGAAAAAAATTAACTACGATTAATCTCTTTTGATTCGCACACAACTGTTGGAAAACAAAAGGCAGTTCGCTATCGAGTGCGCGTATTATGCGGCACTCAAGTATATGTACGAACATCACACACGCGTGAATAAGAAAGTCGAAGAAATCGAGCAGAAGGAGAAGAGGAGGGGGAGAGATCGAGCGCGCATATATATTATAGCATATAGTGCCATGGGAACGCGACGGCGGTGACGGCAGCTGTGTATAGATATATATAATACAAAACACACTGCATGCAGGCCCATTGTTCGAGATACGTGTAGCCGCGAGTATGGTTCGAAATGGGCATATGTGATGCAGACTATTCGCTGGCGCACACACACACTCGTTGCATAATCGTATTGTGCGTCGTACTGTTGTTGCCGTCCGTACTTGTACACTTATACATACACCTTGTTTCGTGAACGTGGGCGGTGGAAATTTTAATATTTAGTTATTTGTACCGTACGTATTGCACATTACAACGTCGGTTTTATCGTTCTTACTGCACTTGTATATTTCTTCACTCGTACCAAAAAAATGGCCTTCAAGAGTCTGGGGATGATGACTGCACGGTTTGTTCCACAAATACACGGAGGTCTATCAGATAAAACAAAATGTCCACTCTTTGCCAAAACAAAATCGTTTCGTGAAAAAAAAAAAAAAAAATCAAATAAACGATTTCGACGCCAAACGGTGTTTCCTGAAAATTCTACGAGACAACTATGATTCCTGACAATTAAATCAAGTTTCCCACGTTAAATTGAGTCCCCGCGCCGGCGCGAGCGCGAGGGCGCCGATTTCGATCGAGAGATCGAGCCACTTTTTACACTTGCGCGCACCGGGACGTCGCCGCGCGAAGCGTAAATACTCGTACGCGTGGGTAATACGTTAGGCAATACATCGGAGCATAAAAGTATGAGTGCGTTGATGAATGTTTATTGCACGTAAATCCCGAGAAATGCTTGGTTTGTAGTGTGTTGGGTTTAAAAAGGTGTATGATCGCTGAATCACAGCGACAGTGCAGAACTGTCGTTGTTACCGAAGAGAGAGAGAGAGAGAGATATATAGTATTCTCTGTTTATGAATGGTAAATATACCCGTTTGCCCCCTCCTCCTACTTCTTTCCCATCATCCAGAAGTAATGTGTTATCCGTTAATGTTATGCGCTGCGGCGTAGAGTCGAAGTGCAACGATATATTTTCGTCATTCAAATGGAAGGGAACTTTGGTTACCCACTGCAGCGATGGATCAACGAGAGGAAGAAAGCGCGTGGGTTGCGAGCGGATTATTTTAGGCTCTCTGTGCTCGACTAACCCTCGCAACTTTGGATCGATTTTTCTTTTCCCACCGCGGATTTCCAGAAATATTTCATTCGCACGCCGATACACCATATTGCTCTACTCAACGTACTTCCGGTGCTCACGAAACGGAGAGACGAAAAAGAAATATTAATCAACACCCGACCCTTCGAGTGAAAGGAGAGCGAAAAAAAAGGACTCTTTGAAAATGCGAATTCACAATTAGTAGCTCTCCTCCCTGCGCGCTCATCATCACCACTGCCTCCCCCTCTGCCTTTGTACTCCGGCAACAGCAGCAGCCCCCTCGCAAAAGCACTGCATCACGACGACGAGCATTTCGACGCGTGTCGTCGGTCATATTTTCGAGCCGCGGTGTGTGTACGTGTTTTTTTTTTTTTTTTTTCATCCTCCCCC
>JAPYYV010021510.1:0-23424 GCA_030522625.1 Copidosoma aretas
GCTGAAAAAAAAAAAACGCTCCACAGGCGCGAGCTGGGACGACAGCGACAGCAGCGGGGCCTCCTACGCCGGCCCGCCGGACGGCGGCAGCAACACCACCAACAGCAACGGCTCGGGCCACGGCGGTCCCGGCAACGGGCGCGCCCTCCTCGACAACATAGCCGAGCTGCGCGAGAGCGCCGAGCAGCTGCTCGACTGCTGCTCGCCGCCCAGGACGCCGCCCAGGAGTCCCCAGCCCCAGCGCAGGCTCGTCAAGCCGCCCGTCAACTCGCACCTGCACCGCGCGCCCAGCATCGCCCCGGGGATGAAGGCCAAGAAGTTAGTTTTTTCCCTTCTTTCTCCTTCCGCGGGCGCGGTCGCGTAAAAACGAACAGCGTACGGCGCAGAGGACTCGAGAATCCGTACACAGTCGCGCGGGTGAGAAGAAAACGTTTTAGAAAACCACGCGGCCGGTGGAAGATAGAAATTGTACTTGCTCACGGCTGCCGGAGTGCGGACGAAAGAGAAATAAACGCTCCGTTGACCCACATGCATGAATAAATGCGTGCACAATATTATGCGCCATTATAATACGATGCACATTTGTCCGTCAACACTTTCTCTTTTAGAAAATATATATGTCGCGCTCTCGCGTGTATATGATACGATACACAAGTCTGATGCTCGAGATTGCTCGCCGAGAAAGATTTTACTGAACCGTTCGGCGAGCATAAATCGCGCGCGAGCTTGATCATGGTAATTTGCGAACGTCGCGCGTGTCCGATTGGAATCTGGGGCGCGAGATTGATGGTTCGGTGCGAAATAATTGTGATTTGTTTTTCTGTCCCGCCTCAGAACGATACTACTTATAATGAGGGAGATGATACAGACTGAGCGTGACTACGTGAAATCCTTGGAGTACATAATAGAGGTGAGAGCTCATAATACGGCGTGTGTGCCAAAATACGAGTGCATTTTGTTACGAAAACGAAAAATAAACGCGCTTCCAGAATTACATCCCCGAGCTGCTGCGCGAGGACATTCCCCAGTCGCTGCGGGGCCAGCGAAACGTAATCTTCGGCAACGTCGAAAAGATTTACGAGTTCCACAGCCAGTACTTCCTTCACGAGCTCGAGCAGTGCGAACAGTCGCCGATGATGGTCGGCCAGTGCTTCCTACGCCACGTGAGATACTGCACTCATATATACCCATCTATTTTACTCGCACGAGCTCTATTTTTGGAAACGCGGGATAAGCCGTTGTTCCTTTGTTTTTTTTTTTCGTTCCCGAACGATTCAATTTTTCCCGCGCGTCTTATCGTTACAGGCATTTCGAACGTTATTTTTTTTTTCCCCCCCAAGCTTCGGATATTTTAGAAAAGTGATTTTTTCCGATGACAAAATTATCCGCGGCGTTTGCTCATGACTAACGCTAAAACTTGTACAGCTATTTTGAAAATAATGCTCGACAGCAGTATAATAAGCTCTTGATGAACAATGAAATCTTTTCGTCACCAATTCCGAACGTTTTTCCTCAAAAGAATGAAAAAGTGACGAAAATAACAAAGCTGCAGAGTGCAAGAGATTTTTGTCGCGAACGCGCACGTCCCTACAAACGTCTAAACACCAAAGTGCGGAGACGCGACCGCGATTTTTCGTTCCCCCCGTATATTTTCCACACCCCCCATCGTTGGCGCGAAACAAAACCCATCATCACACCAACCTCGCACTGTATGCGCCGCAGAAAAAGAAATTCTACCTCTACGCCCTGTACAACAAAAACAAGCCCAACTCGGACTCGCTGATGGCCGAGTACGGCACGGGCTTCTTCAAAGCCAAGCAGCTCGAGCTGGGCGACAAAATGGACCTGGCGAGCTACCTCCTCAAGCCGGTCCAGCGCATGGGCAAGTACGCCCTCTTGCTCCAGCAGCTGGTCAAGGCGGGCACGGATCTGTCCGAGCAGCTGCTGTCCACGGCCGCCGGAAAGTCGGACAGCGACGGCAAGGACGAGAAGGACGGCGGCGGCGACGCCGAGGCCCAGAGGCCGATGGTCGAGGGCGAGGCCGAGCTCAGGGCTGCCGAGGAGATGGTGCGCTTCCAGCTCAGACACGGCAACGACCTCCTCGCCATGGACTCGCTTCGCGACTGCGATGTAGGTTTCGTTTTTTTTTTTTTTTTTTCACACACTGCACATTGTTACGTTGTATAATGTCGCATGATGCATACATGATTTCCAATCGCACCTTTAGGTTAACGTCAAGGAGCAGGGTAGGCTGCTGCGGCAGAACGAGTTCCTCGTTTGGCAGGGCAAGGGGAAAAAGTGCCTTCGCCAGGTGTTCCTCTTCGAGGACCTCATTCTGTTCAGCAAAGCTCGTCGGTTCCCCGATAAAAAGGCAAGGACGACTAATAATAATAATAATAATATTAAAAAAAACTATCGCCTCCCTCTCGCGCATCCCACGTGAACTAGCTTTTCTTATCTCCCCGTATTCACGTCTTGCAGAACCTCGATATCTACATTTACAAGCACAGCATCAAGACGACGGACATAGGACTGACGGCCGTGATAGCCGACTCGCCCACGAAATTCGAGATCTGGTTCCGCAAGAGAAAACCCGGCGACACTTACACGCTGCAGTGCGTCAGCGAGGAGATCAAGAGGGCTTGGACCGAGGAGCTCAGCAATCTACTTTGGAAACAGGCGCTCAGAAACAGAGGTCGGATTACATTGTTATTCCTCAAATAATATGCGAATCTAATTTTTTTTTTTTTTTTCATACCGAACAACGTCACTTTTTGTCTTCGCACGTGCAGAGGTGCGCATGGCAGAAATGTCGAGCATGGGCATAGGGAACAAGCCGTGCCTGGACATCAGGCCCAGCGTCGATCAGATAAACGATCGCTCCATCAGCGTCGCCCAGCTGTCCAAAAGTACGTTGTCTACCGTTCTCTCCTTCTGTTCTTCGTCGCGCGAGCCGAGCGACGCGTACAACAGCGCCATCAACCATAATCGTCCTTTTTTTTTGTTTTTCCTCCTCAAGCAGCTCCGAGGTTCAGGAACTCGATAGCGGTCTCGAGCATCGAGGACTCGAGCCGCTGCAACAGGCGGCCGCACAGCGTCATATCCGTGAGCTCGTCGTCGAGCAGCGGGGGCAGCAGCGGGCCCCCGACGACCCTCAACTTGGGCTTGGACACGAGTCCGCGGCTGCACCACCGAAGCACCACGCTCAACAGTCAGTGCAGCGTTGGTGAGTCGAGCGACTGGTTTTAAGGTTCTCTCCCCCCCCCCCCCCCCCCCCCCCCCCCAACGCCCCCCCCCCCCCTCTCGATCGTGTCGGACGACGGGGGCGAGGGCGGCGGGGATCGCGGACTCCACCACCTGCACCATCACCACCACCATCACCACCACCACTGGAACACGAGCCTGGACTCGCCGACGTCGCAGCTGCCGCCCACCGGCCACTCGACGCCCCAGCTCCAGTCGCCGACGTCCGGGGCGACGAGCGGCCTCGCCTCCTCGGTTACCTCGCCCACCTCGTCCGAGGCCAATCTCGCGCCCTACGACCAGGACGTGTCCGTCAATCTCTGAGACCTCGACCCGGACGACGACGACGACGACGACGACGCAGGGATTATATATATATATAATATATATTTTCTCGCGTATATACAAGAGTTTCGACTGCACGCTCGCTAGATATTATACATACAGTGATGGTATGCTTCAGAAAAAGACAAAGGGAGTCGTCACGTCGCGCGGCTGGCGTGATTTTCCTCTCTTATCATCTCGTTTTTTGTATCAATAAGACTATATTATAAATAAACAAATCTATTCTCGTGTGACGCACGCGCGCGCGCGCGAGTATACACGATCACGGGCGGCGGTTGGCTTGCGTTTTCACGCACGAAGCGAATACGTGTCGGATACTTATACTTACTTACTTACTTACTTACCAACGATGGTTGTTTTGTTTTTCCAATATTTAACTGCGGGTATATTTTTGAACAAAACAAATCTCGTACAATCGACGATTGCCTTCTCTCCAAATCACACTTACTACAAGAGTTAATTTTCGAGATGGATTTTGAAAAATTGACGAAAACTCTTCTATATATATATATATTCTTCTGATCGATTTGAGAAATTCATGAAAGTTGAAGATTTTTAAGAACATTTTTATAAACTATTTACATGATGGAAAACAAGTAAACGAAATACGAAAACGAAACATGATAAAATAGAAAGTATCGCAAGCGGACCGTCTCTGATACGTACTAGTTCTTGTAATTGACAGCTTTAAGTTATCGCTGCGCGAAGCACAGCAGTCACGATTCGAAACAAGAAAGATTAATCATACACAAAGTGGCATTCCTATAATTCGGAGCATCCGAGTCCTTGATACATGGAATTTAAAAATATTATTTTTTTAAAAAGTTCAAGATCGTCTCCGTTTTGTACACGACTTTTAATAATAGCGCGTCATAGTGTCAATTCACGCTATTTTCTGCATTTTTGCCTTACGGTTTTTGTACACATCAACTGTACGATTATAAGTACATGATTATAATGTATATGAATCTACATTTACACGTTTAAGATACACACGTACATGATCATTTGAGGGAATGTCCGGGTAAGAGAGAAAGAGTCTATAGAGTGAACGCACACGTTCCATGAATGATCAAATGGAAGTAAAGAATTAAAAGAATCCAACACATACCAATTTTGTAAGATATTGTAATATATGAAAGAATAAGTTTTATACATTATCAAGTAAGCGCGTAATAATAATCTTCCCAATAAAGTCTTTTTGTTGTTCTTTTAAGATATATAATATATCAAAGGAAGAAAGATAATTTATCCTGCTCATAATATTATTATGAAATAATCATTATTTTATTTTAATTACTTTATTAGTTGTCTTACTACGATTACTACGAATAATAATAATTATTATCATAGTTCTCGACCCCCTCGAGTCATTCGTGAACACAAAACTTGTGGCAAGTCTCATTTAGACATAAACATTATAGCTTTTGATTCACGAAAAATTCCCTGGCTTGTAAATAAAAGACAAATTTCGCTCCTCAATCTCCCCCTGCATCTCCTTTTGTTTTGTTAGTTATGATTTCTCTCGGTGCGAGGCTAGTTTTTGATGAGCTTAAAGCCATGTAGATTGACGAGCAAAAAAAAACGATTTATAAGCTCTTCCTAAGACAGCCGGTGCCCTTATAGAACAAAAACGTTAATCTTCTTTTAGTGAAAATTACCTTTCCCCCTTCTTAGCGACGATTGTACGTTACGCGAAGTAGTTAATTTTTTGCCTCCGATTTTCGCCCGTCTTACGTATAAATGTCTCCGATACGAGATATTTTTGCGCGACGTCCTTTTTACTCGGTGGTTAAAAAAAGCCAAGATAAAAAGTACTTGTAGCGAAAAAGATGCGGACGATTTGAAAAGTAAATCGGAAAAAGAAGGGAAAAAGCGTTTATACTCTGTTGATCCTTTTTTAAAAGAGAAAACAATGATTCGTTTATATTTTTCAACCATCGTTTCAATTTGATTTCAATTGAATTGAACGAATAGTAACGGTCTGCCCAGATATTGGCTATTATATCTTGAGGATAGCGACCGAAAATTTAAATGCATTTATTAATAATTTTTTTTACGCTTACGTTTGAGTCCACCCCACCATTGCCTTCACGCAAATCCTTCTTGTTCATCATTTTTTTAGTCTTATTTTTTAGTTTGTCGAAGATACATTTAATCATGAAAAACAGAAAGAAAACATAATGGTAGAGAAGAGAAGAAATTGAAAAAAATCAAGTGTAACAAGCAGCGAGCATACACACATTAAACACACATACTTACATCGTAAGCCTTCGCGCAATTACGCGACGACGGATTCTGACTGAATGGAAAAATTACTAACTGTTATATTTGCTGATTAAGTAAAGGAAGATGTGGAATATTTATGTTACTCGGTGATGCATGGAGTTGATTCATGAAATCTTCTCGCAGTATGCCTATTATTGTATTGTAATGTTAGCTTTCAGAACTTTAGAAGAAATAAACATCGTTTTACTAATTTTTTGCAAACTCTGTGAATTCATATAAATATACATACATGTAATGTAAAGGATATATATGATTATTTGAGCCCTCCATTAATGATTGTAAGAATATTGATGGTCGGTCGAGCCATTAATTTTCACGTTGGCTCTGACCAATAACCAACGTCACTCGTATTGTGTGAACTTCAATGCGAATTGTCATCGCTTTCGGTCTCAAAATTAATATGCGATAAATTATTTTCAATAAATATCTTTATCAAGTAATACACCGTTAGTAAATGTATGTAATTCATAATGCAGCCATATCAAGAGTCAGAAGGCAGGTATCTTGAATAAATCTTCGTATCTCCCTCATTTTCAACGCACTACAAGTTGCTATTTCTACGAATTATATTTTCATTCATACTGTACAGAAGTAGTGCAGGGATGTAATTAATACATTTATAACGATGATTCAAAATACATTCAAATATAATTTTTCACCACTTTCAAAGTAACTCAACTGCTCCCTTATACTATGTGTAATGTAATTCTATATTAAATTAACTAATTTTGAGACCGAATAGCGATTTTGATCAATAATAACAATCCGAATAACATTTAGCCAGATCTTCGTTCTTCTCATCTTGTAAATACAAAGTGTGCTATTTTCTTTTTTTTTCAATGTGCATTCAAGTTTCTTCAGCAAACTTGAGAAAATATAAATAATAATAAAATAATAATAATAATCGTGCGATTGGCATAATAGCGAGCTAATACGATATCGCGGTACCTAATTTACCCATTTTTTTTATATCCCTCTCTCTTTACGTATAGATATTTATTTCATTGACGACTATGACGACGATGACGATCTTTGCTCGAACTTATAATTGTCAGCATCCTGTAAGTTGTCGAGATAAGACACAATAATAACAACAAGAACAAGTGTAAATAACATAATGATTGATAACACATTATTTTTCAGTATTGTAACTGTTTCTAACACCAATGTATTTTATTACTTTATGAAATATACTATATTGGGTGCCTTTTGTAGCGAAAATTTCGATGTGGCTTATTATTTTGTCCTCGCTTACCTTATATGTATATATAAATAATTAACAAGCAAAAATTGATGAAAATTATTTACAACGAGTCAAGTTCTATTTAATACAAAATAATCCATTATCCGTTGTCAACATTTACAACGATTGCTCTACGAGTCTGAACAACTCGATCAAGGTAACAATTAACAACAGAATCAACAACAAAATCAACAACAACAACAACAACAACAACAACAACAACAACAACAACAAGAATAAAGTACATCGAAAAATATACGAAATATGTACAACGAACAAATAAACAAACCCTATATACAAGAGTCCATGGTCGATGAATAATCCTCCCCGATACAAACCGCAATCACGAAACCTCGGCCTTCAGCTTGAACAGCTGCACGATCGAGTTGTACTGCTCCTGGCTGATGAGCCTGCCCCTGGGCACGTTGGCCGCAAACTCCGGGGCCCCGGGCACGTCCGCGGCCCTGCAGTACTGCAACATCTGCACGATGGGCCCCGAGTAGTCGGCGTACTCCAGCCCGTTGGCCTGGTAGAACCTCGAGACCGCCACCACCTCGGCTATCTCGTTCTTCAGCACCTGCCAGAACTCCCCCTTCTCCAGCAGTTCCCTCTGCCTCTGGACGTACGACTTGCTGGCCCCCTTGCCGCTACCCGTCTCCTCCGTCGGCGTACCGGCGACGAAGCGCAGGTTCCGCAGTCCACGGTGGTCCCTCTTCAGCATCGCAATCGCCGGCACGTGGGATTTCCCGATCGACGAGTAGGGCGTGCCGCGCAGACAAGCCTCGCCGGGCACGCTCGCCGTGGTAACGGGGCTCTCGCCCCCCAGGAACTGCGGGCTCACCTCCTCGTACGCGCCGCCGTACTTCTTCGGGGCCACCGCGGCGAGGTACCTCTCGACCCTCGGCGCGACCCGGGCGCCCTTGGCCGCTGCGTGGAAGAAGCCGGACTTTTTCGGCGCCTTCGGCTTCTCCTGCTGCGCGCCGTTGCCTGTGGGTAATCGGTAGGTCATCAGCCCGTACGCAGAACAACAGTATAGTGTAATAACGATCCGCGTTATACCGTTTTCCAAAACAGCCGGCCCCTTGACGACGACGAACTCGACGAGCGAGCCGATGATCGCGCCGCGGACGTCGCTCTCGAAGAACTGCGGGGCCAGGGCCTCGGGCACGCGTATCCGCCGGTCCGAGGTGCCGAGGTTGGCGCTGTTTTCCTGCACCGCCTTGACCTCCTGCATAATGTCCGTCGATTTGACGGACTTGAGGAGCTTCGTGTTGTCGCTCGAGCGCTCGAGCAGGTAGTACGACTCGCGGTAGCACCTTACCGTGCGCAGGAAGATTTTCACCAGGACGTCGTGGTTCAGGGTGCCCGAAGCCACGAGGCTCACTACGTAGTTGAGGGTTTTGCCTTTGAGGTACTCGACCTTGTCGACGAGCTCGTCGGCGTTGTTGCTCTCCTTGAAGAAGGCCAGTACGACCGAGGCGACGGCTTCGGCGATCATGACGCTCGCCACGTTGGCCGCGGCGAAATTTAGGGGCGGAAAGGCCGCCGAGCGCGCGATCAGGGCCAGGGCGCCCAGTATCTGGGCGCGCTCCTTCTCGAGGACCGAGTCCGGGACCACGGGGATTCGCTTCAGGCCGTATATCGTTTTCAGGCCCTTTGAGCCTGGGATCATTTTTTAATCGGATCGACTGGGTGAGGGATTCTTTTCATTTTTTTTTTTTTTTTTTTTTTTTTTTTTTTTTTTTTTTTTTTTTTTTTTTTTTTTTTTTTTTTTTTTTTTTTTTGCTTCTCCTCCTTCGTGTCCGGCTTTATGAGACAAATAAAATAAAATACATTATTGAAAGCGATATCCTTTCATTTGAAATTTTTATGGGCTCTCATTTCGTGCCCGAGACTCAAATTTTTTCGTTTAAAAACTTTAAAGATCTCTCCGGCTTGTTGGAAGAAGTTGTCAAATTTCGTTACAAAAGCAGAAAAGACAAACTAAAGTAATCACCGAAAAGTTCTTCAAATAGTCCGTTATCCTCTTGTTCAGACCCAAACTGTGCGTATCGCTGCCATCCAAAGCCTCGAGCAACAGCTCGACGTTACTGCGGTACACCTTGAGACACGTGAGCTTGGCCGCTATGTGCTTGACCATCAGATTCTCCTTGCCCCTCGGCTTGACGAGCAAACGTTTGAACTCAAAGTTGTACTCGTCGTTGAAGTAGTAGGTTTCCATGAAGTCTATCTCCTCCGTCAGGCCGGTGTGCGCTATCCTGAGGTACTCGACGAGTTCGACGGCGAAGTTCGGGGTTTTTTCGTCGCTCTGGGCCTTGCTCGCGAAAACCTTGGACAGAAAGCCCTTGAACCTCGGCAGCAGGGGTCCCTTTTCCTCCAACGTCGAGTCGAACAGCGAGATGAACGCTGAGAAATTCCACGTACGCGTGAGATCGATATTTGTACGAATAACGAGGTGAAATGAAAAAAGTACACTCACCCGGATACATGACGGTGGCGTTCTTGCACAGGCAAACGGCGCTGACCAGCGAGTTCTTTGCCTTGTCGACCTCATCGTTCTTCAGAAAGAAATCCCCCTGCAGGACGCCATAGTACGGGTTTTGTGAAATGGTCCCGGCGACGATCTTCTTCGTCACCTCGTGGTGCTTGAACTTGAAGAAGACGAAACTGGCCTCTTTCAGGGAGTACTTCTTGTCCTCAAAGTTCTGCTCCTCCAGCCAGAAGGCCCAGAACTCCCTGAGGTCCTTCATCAGGTACGAGTGGCCCCACGTTATGACGTTGCTGTTTTTCAATTCCTGGCACATTTCGGAGAAGAGGCTGAAGAGCGCGTCCTCGTACCTGAGCACGTCGACCTTTGACAGCTTTATGTCGCTCAGTCTCTCCCTCTCGATCACGTCGATTCTCCTCTTCACCTGTCGGGAAACAACGAGTCACAATTCTTTAGAACTGCATTTTTTCAGGTGTCTTATAAAATAATCATACATTGACTCGTAATATGGTGCAAATTTTTTTACGCTTCAGGACGTAAGATAGGAAATTTGTTTTTTGTTAAAAATTATTTATTTAAAATTTGTCAACGCTTGCTTGTGTCTTGAAACGCTTACTTTCGAGAATTAATGTAATTATGAAAGTCATTCTACTGAAAGACGTCTAATTTAATAATCATCAATGTCCCAAGCACAATTACCTTACCTCGTTAAAATCAACGTCCTCTAGATCACTATTGTCCATCCCCAGCTTTCTGATCTCGCTCTCGCGAACAACGAGCTGCGCCGAGCCTTGAAAAAAAAAAAAATTCTTAAAAGCTGTAAAAAAAAAAAACAAGTCGTAGGAAATAAAAAAAGTTGCTGAACCCAACCGAGGTTTCCCTGCCTCGAGGTCCTGAAGTACGCCTGCTCGCGCACCCTCTCGTTGTCCGGACAGAAGCCGACCAGCACGTGCAGGCCGCCGTTCTTCTCGAGCTCGCGCGACGTTTTGAAATCGGCGCCCCTGCCGGCGATGTTCGTCGCGACGATGACGGTACCCGGGCACACGGTCTCGTGCGTCACGTCGGCCATCTCCTCGTCCTGGAACTTTTTCAGCTGGAGCTTGCAGTCCCACCACGACTGGGAGCCTATTATCGCGGCGAACTGCTGTTCCAGCTGCATCAGGTCGGATATCGTCTTGCAGATTATTAGGACCGCGCGTCCTGCAATCATCATCACGAATGTACATAATTAAGATGGATTTTTGGCTGCTCAGCCTTGATGGTAAATATTAAGTAAAATTTTTGATCATCCAATAACGACTGTATCATCATGAATCGTTCCGCATCTACCTTTTTTCTTACCCACGAAATATCCAATGATAAGCGCAACGTTTGATGGAATGATCAAAAAATTTGGCTTTATCTTCATATCACTGTTAATCGATGATCCAACGAACCATCCAAAACTAACCGGTATTGCGTATCAAGCCGACGGTCATGAGGGTGACTTCGTAGCTCCACTCGTCGTCCGGTACGACCACACCATTAAGCTCTTTGAAGATTTTTGTCCTGTACGTGGGGACTCGGGCGTAATCGACCTACGACGAGTACAAAAGAATCCCAAAATGAGACAGAAAAAATAGGAAAGGAAGGTAGTTTTGTCGAACTTCATTACGTTGTATATCGATGACAGAAGGTCTTGCTCGGCCTTCGAGCCCAAGGTGCCGGTCAGCCCGAAGATTCGGTGCCCGTACTTCCCGATGAAGGCGTAGTTGGACACGCAGCTGCTGGTCAAACTCTCGGGAGTGATGCGCACGTTGTGCTTTATCTGGACGAATTGGTGCAAACCGTAGGACCAGACGGTGTTTTTGAGGGTCACACCGGTACTGCTGTAGTCGACCGGGACGATGGACAGTTCGCCGTTGACTTCCTTGAGGGAGTACTGCTCGTTCTCGTGGATGAAGTAGCGGGCGCGAATAGCGTTGCTGATCCACTTCGGGATCATGCTCGAGACGTACTTGAGGCAGTGCGTTGGGACGAACTTGAGGTCCAGGTCCTTTATTTTTTATTTTATTTTTTTACGTTTATAACAAAAGGTATGATTAATGCGCGATTCCGATTGTTTCAGAGTTCTTTGTGATTACTTGTCGTTTTTCATAATATGGTTTTCAGAAGTATTTTTCACATTCTATTTCCATAGCTTCTCATATATTTTGATGTTTTTTTTTCTCAATCGATCTTGGTTTTCTTAAAAGTTTTTCCATAGTTTTTTTTATTACTTATCACGCGGTACTTTTTATACGTTTTTCAAAAGGTTTTCTCGGTACATTTAAATAGTTTTTTTGTTAACAAAAAAAAAATTACTTTTTCACCACGACATTACTTTCAATAATTTCTTTTCCAGCTTTTTGAATAGTTTTTCCCTGCAATCACGCGGGCCCGAAACTTCTCAACCATGAATTTCCCCCACCACGCAAGATTCACCTGCAGATTAGCTTTCATCCTCTCCTCCGTGCGCCCGACCATCGACGAATCGAAGATCTTGACGAACTCCCGGACGGCCATCTCCTTGGCGCTCCTGACGTCGGCGAAGCCGTTGATCTTGTCCTGAAAATCGTCCATCAGATCCGACTCCACACCGAGCAGCTCGCTCCAGATCCTCAGGTAGATGTACTTGAGATTCTCCATGCCGGGAAAGGGGGACGATATCTTGGCGATGTGGCGCCCGTTGTCCACGAGCATGTTGTCCACCTCGTCCAGGATCACGCGGCCGAACTGCCGGCCGCTCATCGTTCCCAGACCCTCTGCCGTATCTCTGTGGCGATTTTACAATCATACATACCTTTTCGAAATTGTCATCGATCGTCCTGTACATACTATATCATAGCACTACCTCAAGTAATCGAACTGAAAGTCGCTTATGCTCCCGTAGACGACGTCGGCCAGGTAGCACTTTCTCGGGCCCGTGGCGTAGGTCTTGTCGGGCACGTTCGAGGCTACGCTTATGCCGAACATCGTGTAGAACAGCTTGCGGCTGTCAACTCCCTCCTGCGCTAGCACGGCGTTGCTGGTTATCACGTCGACGGTCTTCTCGCCCTGCAGTATCATCAGCACCGCGAGCAGCGACACGATCACCGTTTTGCCTGTAGGGAAGAACAAAAATCAATACTATGTTCGGCTCTTCGCAAAAAAGAGCGTTGTTTCAAATACAGCTCTTTTACAGTTGAAGTTTTCACATTGATTGCAACATTTATATTTCATTGAACCAACCGTGAATGAATATTAAATCAAATTTTTATCTCCGTGCAATATTTTTTTTCCAATCCATACTTTAAGATACTTTTGTTTGAAACTCTACTTGAACATAACTTTGAATCAATCAATGCTGAATTACCAAGGAGTCATCTTTTTTTTTTTCCACCCCAACATGATCTCTCTGTTTTCCAAGATTGACTAAACGTTGAACCCAACCCTCTGAATCTGAATAAGTGATCGCGCACGCATTCACGCAAAATAAACGTTATAACGACTCGTCGTACCTTGTTTCGAGTGAATGATACAATACGTGTGCACCTATCAAAAGTGAATCCGACACAATCTCTCTATCCCGACCTCACCTTCCCCGCTCTCGATCTGGCACAGTTTCCCGCGCGGCCCGCCGCCGCCCGCCATCAGGAACACCAGCACCGACAGCACCTGGGGCGCCCGCAGCCTCTGTCCCCCGGTCGCCAGCTCGTTGGCCCGGTCCAGCACCGCCAGGGCCTCGCACAGCCCGTCGTCCCCGTCGAGGGGCCCCTCCCGCTCCCTGCAGGCCCGGGCGAACTCGCCGATCTCCCCCGCGCCCCGGCCCGACCACCGCTCGCCGTGGCGCTCGCCGATACGGGCCAGGTGGTCGCGGATGCGCCGGGCCTCAGCGCCGGCCGGGTCCTCGAGCTCCGACAGCAGGCGCCCCCAGTCCTTGATCTTCTTGTCCGTGGCGTCGGCCTTGGTCTGCGAACGGGAGAAATATTGTTTCTTTACTTGATTGGCTCGAGTCGGCATTTCTCGCAAACAAAGAATACGTGTCTGATCATTTTTTGATGACCCGTCTGACGGACCAAACAGATTTTTTCACGAGAAATGCTGATTGCGGCGATTCTTGGTCCCCCCCCACAAAACCCCTCGTGACCCTGATCGGTCGCTCGCGGTCGCCGGGGTACTCTGCCAAAACGCGGGTATAATTATTAGCACGTCTACGTGTATTCCGAAACAGGGGGCTATCGAAAAAATCGAGACTTGACCGCACGATGATAATATATATAGCCATGAGGGATAAATGACCGGCCGGTGCTGCTTGTACATTTCATCCCGTTTGTTTACAACTGACTGATGGCCAGCTGTACTTGTTTCATCGAGCGCGGGCTTGTGAATTGTACATAAATGCATGGGATATTAGTTATGAGCCAGCAGCAGTTATTCATCATAGATATTTTCCCACGCTGCCATCGGTATCATCTCATACTGTCACACGGCAATGATGATAAAGCACGATGAAAAGAAAAAAAAACACTCGTTCATCCTCACCTTGCTCGCCTTGGTTTTCGACTTGACGGCCAGGATGGCCTTCTCGACGACCGCGACGACGTTGGGCGGCTGCGCGTCGGCCCTCAGGAAGTCGGGTCGCCTCGGCGGCTTCTGCTGCTCGAAGTAGATCTTTATCTTGTCGTGGTCGAGCCGCAGGAGCTCGCCGACCTTGCGCAGGGCCCGCTCGAGCTCCTCGTTCATCTCGGCCTGGGCCAGCACCGCGAAGATCTTGGTGAACTTTTGCATCTGCTCGGGGAATCTGCGGCACAGGGGATTTCGTTGGGTCGAGCGTTTTATTTCGTGTTGGTGGTCAAATGGTTTCGGGAGATCGTTGGGATCACTCGCTGGCCGAGTTGGCAGAGCGAACCTATGCCATACTGGTATACAGGAGCTAGGCCCCCAGGTTCGAATCCTGGTATGTAATCGTGTGTAGAGGACCGTAAAATTAACATGTGACGCGCACCGACGGCTAATTAATAGAATCCAACAATTGGGTAACATTAGAGTTTTTTTTTTATCGAAAATTGTAAAACTGACGAAACTTGGACGGTCTATTTTTTCAATCGCGTATGAAACAAAATGCTCACCTCTCCTGCACATCGAGATTATAAACCCTGTTGCCGTCGTCCAGATCGATAAAGTCGTTCTTGTCGATCTTGACGCTCTTGGCGACCTCGGGATTGGCGTAAAAGTTGTTCCTCGCGCATCTGAGGGCCTTCAGAGTCTTGTGATCGGACTCGTACTTGAGGTCCTGCTCCTTCCTCTTCGCCTCGGTCTTGAGCAGGGACGTGTAGGTACTCGACAGGACGAACGTCTCCTTCAATAGTTTCGCGCAGCCCTCGAGGAAGCCGCAGAGGCTCTCCCGGAAAATCTCGTAGTCGCGGTCGCTCACCAGGTCGGTGGCCACCGCCTCGAGGCCGGAGAGCAGGTACTTTTGCAGCCACAGCCGGAACTCGCGCTTGACGCTCTGCACGCCGTACTGCGTGCAGAAGCGCACCTTTTGGAACTTTTCTATCAGCGGGCCCTGGACGGATTCAATTTTTTGTTCTCCTTGAATTTTTTCATGCCATTCCGTCGGATGTTGTGTAGTTGAAAATATAAGTTAATAGCTATATAGGATTGATCCGCCCCAAGCGAAAATAATTTGAGTGAGTAACGAATAAATAATAATAACTGATGATAACTTTTATAAATAGTATTGCGATTTTTATTGCTTGTTATTAATTACTATAAAACTTTTTAGTTACCGATAATGATTGGTATGAATTGCTAATGAAAATTATTTTCTTAATGATGAAATTAAACCATATTTCTCAACTCAGATTTCACAAACAAAAAAATAATGTGTAACTGATAATTACTGTTGTAAAGAATTACTAGTAGCATACAACAGATCAACGATACATATTATCATAGTCCCAAATCTGGACTTTATTAACTGTCATTATCAGTTTATATTAGTGACCTTTTTTTTAATAATAATCATACGAACGAGATTATTTCCGCTTGGGGCAGTGTCGATGTATGATCAAAAAATACTGAACATAATCATGCTTTTTCTTTTCGCGTAAACAAAGACGAGAGGCCTCAATAACGTGCTCTACTTACAACACGTTTTTTAATCCACGCGGGAAAAGAAAAAAATCGATAGAATCGTCCCCGCAAACTACCAACCGCCGTCGATCTCACGAAATTTTGAAGATTCCAAGTACAACCGATACCAACCCCCCCCCCCCCCCCCCCCCCCCCCCCCCCCCCCCCCCCCCCCCCCCCCCCCCCCCCCCCCCCCCACCCCCCCCCCCCCCCCCCCCCCCCCCCCTCCCCCCCCCCCCCCCCCCCCCCCCCCCTTGATGACCTCCGAGTTGAGCCCCTTGACCATGACCTGCAGGTTCCTCAGGCAAATCGGGCCCGAGCTGCTCTCGTCCCCCTGCTCCGTCCCCCGGTGACAGTCGAACCTCACGCTCCCCGCGTCCCGCAGCCTGTCCCCCACGGCCGCCCTCAGCTCCGCCGGCATCGGCGCGCCGAGCGAATCCTTGTACAGCACGACCGCGCCGGCCCGGCCGCCCGCCACCGCGAAGCAGACCCAGTGTCGGCCCCCCCTGTCGCAGACCGCGAAGTACGGCTCGGCGCCCAGGTCGATCGCCCGGAGTTTGTCCAGGCCCGGGCTGGCGGACAGATCCCCCCCGGCGGCGATCAGGCCGAACTGCCGCTCGAACGAGCAGTCGTAGAGCCCGAGGAGGTACTCGGCCACGCAGAGGATCTCCCTCGCCTCGTACTCCTCGCTCGAGGCGATCCTGCGCAGGGTGTCGGTCGTTATCTTCTCGGCCAGCTTCGGGCCCGTCGTCGTCGTCATGGTTCCTTCGGCTCTGGGGTGTATCCGTACACGAAGGTCGGCGCGGGGCGTGCGATTATTGTCCACGGCTCCTCCTCCGCGACGAAAGAGTATAATGACTGTAACAACGACACCGGTTCATCGTTGGCTCGAGAGAAATCGGTCGCACGCGTGGACGAGGGAACAAACAACGCGATTCCTCGATCACGGATGTTCCCGCCGCGACGGCACGCGGATGCAGCACATGTGTCCACAGCCACTCGCGCGCGACAATGTATATTGGATCACAGCTGGGTTGCGAACACTGGAGAGAAGCCGGAGTTACGCGAGCTTGCGCCGAGCGACTGAACGCCCGTGCGCGGGGAGAGGCCGGTGACGCGCTCGGGTCTGGGTATTTTTAACCCCGCGAGTCGAGAGAGGAACGAGGGGGGCGGGGATCGGCGAGTGTTTTGAAACGTTGCGCGTTCGCGGCGCACTATTTTAAAAAACGAGACTGCGCCGGGGCCTATTGGCTCGATCGACGAATCGCGCCGCCGCATGTAGGTCGCGCAATATTTTTCTCTCTCTCCCGATGTTCTGGTCGATCGGCTTTTCGTCGTACGCGAGCGTCGCACGAGTCCCTTTGAAGACAGGATGCGCATTGACGATCTTTTCTGGAACTCGAGAGCTCGCGCGAAACGATGAATCACCATTCGCAATAAAAATACACCCGTCCCCCCCCCCCGAGTTGCCGAGTGATTTGCCAAAAAATCACGCCCGAAAATAGAAGCACCGATCCAACGATCTCGCTCGAGGATCTTTCGAGGCGCGCAAAATCCAAGTTCGAGAAAAAGGGGAGCGAGCCCGATCCTCCCGCAAATAATAAGTATAAACAAGAACGTCACGCAAGTCCCGAAGCAGCGGCTTCCGTGCCGGAGATGATGATGTCTCGTACACGAGTATCGAGCCGCCGTCCCAGTTCTTCTTCTTCTTCTCGAACTGCATGCCTGCATGCAAAAAAAATTGCACGAGCAGCATAGATACACCCAGCGATTATGACCCCCCCCCCCCCCCCCCCCCCCCCGCGCCCGCCCGCCCCCTTCCGTCGATCGCCCGCCCGACGTTCAACGTCTTAACCACTCTCTCGAGAGTCTCCCGGTACACGAAGATCGGCTACGGTCGGCCGATTCGAATCGAGAGCGCATATCACATCTCGCCGCATGGAGGGACACCGGGCGAACAGCAGCAGGTACGACGCGCGGTCGGACCTGCGTAGCGACCCGCCGAGAAGACACGAGGAGTAAGCGGCCCCATCAGAATTTCCACCTGCACCGAGAGACCAATTTGTTACGATAAACATGATACGCTGACTATCAATACACCCGCCCAATTCATAAACATGATGTATTAATAGTTGACATGTTAAATTTAAAATGAACAAATCGGTCTCTCGGTGATGTCGCTCTGCCCGTCCGCGCGAAATACTCGACGACTAATCCCCCGCGCGAAGTTTCAAGCGCGAGGACGAGTACGCGCTGCACCGCGCGCCCTGCAGGAGGCTCCTGGAGAAGATCGAGGAGACGCGCGAGGGCCCGGAGCCGCTCGTGAGTGCGCTCACAGCCACTTGCCGCCCGCGTACCCTCATCACTCTGTCGCGTTTTACAGGCGGGCCTTCTGGCGCGGCAGGAGGAGATACGGGCCGCGATCTGCAGGCCGTACCGCGCGCTGCCGGAGGTTAGGGACCGGCCGTGCGAGACGCCGCGGAAGGAGCGGTTCCTCAAGGAGAGGCCGCGGGGAAAGAGTAAGCGGGCTCCGTTTCGTACGGCCCGACCGTCGATCGATGGTGATTTCGTCTTCCTCTTCTCTGTGGACCCGCAGTCCGGGCGACCTCGGGGGGCAGGGTGCCGGAGGAGCCGGCGACGCCGGTCGCCGGGAAAAGGGCCGAGCCGCGGTTCGCCGACCAGCTGGAGCTGATCGCGAGCCTGAGGTCGGACCCGCGGATCGGATTCTACTACATGGTCTACGGGGTCGAGCGGTCGTCCGAGTTTTTCACGCCCTACGCCCTCAAGTAACTATAATACTGTATATACATATTTGCACGCCATTTGTTTGAGGATCAGAGTAGTTCGGAGCGTGAAGCGTTTCGCAGAGTGGTGACCTACCGGGAGATCGGTAGGGTCTACGCGACCATCGGCCCCGACGGCGTCACGCAGTACAGTGCCACCGAGGTGGTCTTCACGCCGATCGAACAGTGGGAGCGGGAGTATCGGTTTTGGGGACTTCTCACCCAGGTAATTCGAACGTACGGTCTGCTTTTCTCACTGTCGCTGAAACATCGGCAACGACCGTCGGCAGATCAAGCTGTTCAGGGACTATCCGCGGTGGAAACCGTTTTACGTCTGGAGGAAGGTTATCGCGCGCCGCAAGGCCAACCGCGCCGTCGAGCACCTCAGGAACAACCTGTTTCTCTGCGACGGGACCTTGCGGCAGGCCCTGCTGGCGATAAGGGACATGAGCTGCGAATTTTTGACGGCATCGCTGGCCGACGCGTCGGTCGCGCGGGATCAGCCGCTTTTCGGGTTTGCCGAGATTCAGGTGAATGGCTTTTTGGGGCGCAATCGCGGGTGTTTTATGGCGCGGTAATGGGGTTTTTTTTTTTTTTTTTTGCTCGCTCTTCGAAAAGTTCAACAAGCTGGAGGCGGTGAAAGATGAATTGGCGGAATACAGGTCGTTGGTGCTGGGTGCACTGAACGACGCTTCGTTGAAGTCGCTGCTCGAAGCTGGATACACGCCCGACGATTCGAATATAACGCTGCAGCAGACGGTGCTCGGAAAAATCGGTAAGTATATACGAACGTTGGAAAAACAGATGGCATCCCTCGATCGGACTATAGGAAAGGCAGTAACCCAAGTATCAACGATTTAAATGAATCGAGGTCGAAAAGGGCGAAATGTGTCATGCGCTCGCTCGAGCTCAGAAAAATAATAATATAAACCATGAAAACACTTTTTCTCGAAATACATTTTAAAACGGATATGATGCTATAAAATTATAATTTACACGTATATACTGAATCAGGAGGCAAGGTCAGGATGCCAAAAGACGGCGTATTAAAAATGAGCTACACCGATCAGGTGAAGAAACGAAAAAGGTGCTTCCGCATATCGAGGTACAAAGCGATTTTCATCGTATGCGTGTCGAGCCACACTTACAATAATAATAATAAATCCAAACTCCAGCTTCATCCACCTGGTCGACTACTACCAGCTGTTTATGCTGCAAAATTTTCTGCGCAACACCTACGCGGAGTTGATCGCCGTTCTCGCGGAGCACACGAGCTACCTGCCGCCCGACAGCGAATTCGAGAACGCGAGCGTCGGCTACACTTTGAAAAGCTCGAAGCCCGGGCCACCGAGCGAGGGAGAGCAGCAGGTATTTGAGCATGTTGAGTGAAAAACGCGGGGACGGGTGTATAATCACGTGACGAAGGAAAATAAACGTAAACATTCCAGTACCCCTACTTCCTGGTAGATCTGATGATCGATCCGGAGCTGGGGATCGTACTGGATCCCCACGAAGACGTCTTTTGGCACGTGATCAAGAATCTACAGGCCACGTGGGAGGAGACCTTGGGCGCCGTCGAGCCTTTTCTCACCGACGAGCTTCTCCACCCGTTCACGAGGTTCGGTAAAAACGTTTCAGCGTACGGTTGGAGTTTTTGAGTGAATTAAAATTAATGTAATTTGAATATTTTTTACTCAGCGATGAATCATCACTGATGAATCCGGAACCTTACAGTTCGATTCAATGATGGATCGCTGCTAAAAATTAGCTACACAGCGATCATAAAACAAGCATCGGAGCAAAAAATGAGCCAAACAAAAATATTTTCGGGTTTAAACAAACGATGAAGGCAATGATAAATGCGATTGAATATTATCGAAAAAAACATTTGATATTCTTTTGCACGGTGAAAAATCCTGTGGTAAAAAAATAAAGTAAAATTTTTCATGATCGCGCGACAGATTAATATTTTTAGAGAAATTTAAAAATCCGACACAAGACGATTCGAATCTAATGATACTGGAAACGAGTTGAATTCAAACTAAATCGGAAGCCGATCGTGCGCCATCCGGTTGAAACGAATCGATTGATTTTCCACCCCCCGCACAAAAAGAACCACCGCCCAAGCCCAATGACGAATAATCATCGCAGACCCCGGATAAACGGGAGAACCGAGGAGCCCGCGCGCGCCGAGCCGCCCGACTTCCACCGAGTCATCGGCCAGGACCCCCACCTGCTCGCCTCGAAGGAGACCCTCCGCGCGATCCTCGAGACGAACTTCGGGGCGGCCGCGCGCTACTGCCGGCGCTTCGACCACGTCCACGCCGGCTACAGGGCGGCCCGGGACCTCGGGCCGAGCGAGATCCGCGCCAACGAGCGGTGCGACGTCTTTCGCGGCTGGTGCGAGCGCCTGAGCCGCGACGCGCGGGAGATCGAGGGGGCCGCGCGCGAGCAGCCGCTCGGGATCTTTCGCGTCGGGCTCGAGCGGTTCAGGGAGCGCGCGCTGCCGGCCATCAGGGAGAAGCAGGCCGTGCTCGCCGACGCCGTGCCCGAGTACGGGGGGCTTTTTGGATTCGCCGCTCCTTGCGGGGGAGGAAGCGACGTTCGAGTCGGGCTTTCGGGCGCGAAGGGAGTAGGGGTTAACTACCCAATGGACGAGCGGCCGAGGCGACTTTCGCATTTTATTGAAATGTCCGCGAACTCGTGGTGTTCAGGAACAAAAGGATTTTTCGCTGCGACGCGAGAATACGTCAGGAATCACAATCAAGTGCAACGAGTAAGACGTATTATGTCCGATCGAAAAATTAAAAATTTCTCCGGGCCCAATGATAAAACTGTATTTTTGTACGCAAAACATACAATTGATCAATGTTGAGGATACATTACTTGCAACGGAGTGGAAAAGTACGTGGATACTTGAAATTTTCAACACGAACACATTTTCGGAAAAATCGTTCATCCACTGGTCGTCGTTCGTCTGTTGGGTGGTCGACCCCTAGTATTTTGGTACTCTCTTTCGCGCAAGGAGCGCGTCGCATGACGACAGTATACGCACGTAACGTCACGACGATCAATCGTTTCGCCCAGGTTGGGCAGACGGCGCGTCCGCGCGCTCCGGGAGGAGGCCACGGACGCCATAGACCTGCTCAAGTCCGATCCCGCGTCGACCGAGGAGTACGTGGAGTACATCAAATTCGTCGACCGAGTGCAGCAGAAGCTCGACAGCATGGAGGCCCAGATGGACTACGTGAAGGATCTCTACGACATAATGGGCGAGTACGGCATCGGCGTCGAGCCGGAGGACATGACGAGCTACTTGGTACGGATATTGGATTCTGTACGCCGTGTCGATCGGGGGTGAAATTGAGTTGAAGAGCGCAACGTTCGCAGGGTATCAGCGTTTACTTCACTTCTCTGCGGCTCGAGGTCGAGAAGTGCCTCGAGGAGAGGACCAAACTCATCACCAGGTTCAACAAGCAGATACAGAAGGACATAAGCGTGCTCATCGATAAAGTTCAAGATATCAACGGGGACGTCACGGTACAGCACCTGTATTTTTTCACGCGATTTTATATCCTTGCCCCGACCGCCCGCGGTATTAATCGCGCCAAGCTCCCGCATCCGACAAATTCAATTCGATCGAACGATTCCAGCAAGCCTGGCTCCTGGACAGCGCGAGCAGCGCGGACGTCTGCCTCGACACCCTGCGCCAGCTCAACGAGCGCCTGACCGAGTGCGCGACCCTGGCCGCGGACTACCGCTCCTACCAGAAGGCCTTCAAGGTCGAGATGACGCGCTTCGACGTGCTGGACCAGGTGCTGAGCAACGTCAAGCTGCGCATCCTGCTCTGGGAGAGCCTGGCCGAGTGGGAGGAGGTGACCGCCGGCTGGTACGAGGCCGAGTTCGAGCAGCTCGGCGTCGAGGAGCTCAACGCCTTCGTGATGAGGTACCTGAAGAACCTGGTGCAGCTCGAGAAGGGCTTGCCGGCGAACGACCTGCTGCCGGTGCTCAAAGGTCGGGACGGTCGTGGGCCTTTGGGCGGAAACTGCGCTGTTGAACAATTTCAGTTGACTGTGTATGATTATTGCATACTGCATCGAGTGAAGGTAAGAAAGCGATCCGCACATCTATTACACGCGGAGTAACTTGAAGTACTTTAGAAAGTACCCATTTGACCATTTCACTTTTTGAAGCGAAGCTTCTTATGGCGCGTTCTGGCTTTCCCATTATGGGGACCAGAATTAAAATTTTTCAACTGCGGTGGCGGCGGCGCGACAGATTTTCTCAGCAAAATCTGGCGATAAAAAAAAGAAAAAGAAAAAACTGTTCTCACCGAGAATCGACCCGGCACCCTTCTGGTAACCGGACAAACTAGCTTATCCACCATACTACAAACGCTTTGGGTACGATCGTCAACCAATTGTGTACATAACGTGCAACTGTCTTAACATCATTTGTACACTTATACTATAATAACTGGTTTATTTATTATCAACTATTACATGTAGAAATTTACACACAAAAAAATTAAATTATTTCAAAGATACTATTCATCGCTAACTGGACGAAAAACTATAATAATAGTTTGAAATTAATTTCATGATATTCGCGGCTGACGAGAAAAATTTTAGATTCCTATTGTCAATAGATTGTGATAAATTGTCAAAAATTTGATTTCACTCACGATGAAAAAATCGATTTGTTTGGATTGATATCGCCTACTCGTTCTTAACTCATATAAATTTATAGATAATTGATATTTTGCATGCCAATTATTGTTTACCTATGCTAATTGCAATTGAAATATCCAGATAACTAATAAATAAAATAACACATGTCACAAGAAATATTATGAAATTTCAATAAAATCTAAAAAGTTAAGAACAACCTGATCACTA
>JAPYYV010021514.1:354-13252 GCA_030522625.1 Copidosoma aretas
ATTTGGACACCGGAATCGGATTCAGCACCTCGAAATACATATAGTATGTATATTCGCTTATAGGTACCCTGACTTTTTTTTTTTGTGGTCCTGTGTAATTTTACTGATTTATCAAATAATTGTAACTAATTAGAGACTGATAATGACTCTTTTTGTTATTTATGGTTAATTGTGCTACATATGAATATGTATACTAGCATTGTCCTTATTTAAAGAATTTTTAAATTTTATTTCATGATAGTGCTAAATCGTTTCTAAATAAATAAAAATGAATTCCTGTTAAATTTCAGCTCTTAATGTTGTTAGGGGTATTTCTGTTGAGTTCTCGGTATCGGGTGAGTGGAGGAAGTATAAAGACGAGGTGTATGGATTTGTCGGTAGATGGTGTGCTGGTAAATCGTGTTACTGCCGAATTATATTACGTGTGGTCTCGCCAAAAGGCGGAACCGAGGTAGGCTCGAACCGGATAACTTCGTACTTGCAAGCGGTTACGTTGTCCCCTTGACCGTCGACGGCGCCGTAAGCGATGATTATTGAAATATATTTTAATTTTATCATATTTATAAATATTTTAATTTGTTTTTTAATGCTGTTTTGAAAACATTTCTTTTAAAAAAACTTTTAATTTGAAAAATAATAGAACATTGAAAAAAACGATTGCTTGGGCTAATACTTCGAACAGAAACATATACGTGATAAATTGTGATTTTAAATGATAAATCATTAACCTTAACTTTTTTTTAAATTACCATTACTTTAAATACTCATAGAACAACTATAAAAGCTATAACAGACACACTAAAAATACTCGGGCTTTGGAATAAATTTTATCACATATATATTACATTAATTTAAAAATATCTTAATACTTATATCTGTACAATGATTCTGTCGATTTATTGCATTTATGCTTATTACATTTTTGTGGCACTATTTACTAATTTTATACAATTGTTACCATTCTATTCAAAAATCTTTTATGAACTCTAGTAATATTATGATATTTTTTTCAGCTAAAGAGACTCTCTACTGTTTGGAATATTTTGACTGCATAAATTCTGATATTTTATTATTATGAAAAAAAAATTTCTACTCGATCTATTGTAAAATTTTGTAAATTAAAATTTAAAAAATTCATCACAGACTTAAAATTTGTTATATTGAAGTAGTTTTTAATATTTTCACAGGTATACTTTTTTAATTGTTTTGAATACTTATAGTTAATGTAATATTAATTTATGAAATAATGTATTAAAGATACAAACAGTATAACATATAACTTTAAACAAATCTCATTTTTAAAAAGGTATTAGTACCACAATTTTTTTAAATTACTAAGGAATTAATGACAAAATTTAAATAGCATGTTTAGTATTTGCCAACATACAAAGTTTTTTGATTATCATTAAAAATCTTAATTCAAACATTATGAATAAAATGCATTATAGTCCCTTTTTGGTCTTTCTACTGAAAGTAAATACCTTTATCCTCCGATGACTTATGGTAGAGTTTATGCTGTGCTGAAAACAAATACACGTAATTTGTTACGACTTTGTATACCATGTTTTCTTTTGAGGAATCATTTTTCAGCTCATTCTACAACTTCCGTTCATGATTGATATCTTTTTATCATACAATTAAACCAACAATTTTTTACGTAACCATTGCTTTCCGTGCATACCCCTCATATAACATATTGTGTCTTACTCTGATATTACACATGATTTTTATTCTGTTAGTAAAGATGACTATCCTAGATAAACGAGATTATTTTGAAACTGATAATCGATCAATTAGCAACAACATGTGCTGAGTCAGATCACTCATCATAACTAAGAACTTCGAACGACTTAGAACATAGATACTTATGCTCTACTGATCAGCTGTCCATACTTATTTGCCATGGCTTATATATGATTACATATAAAACAAGGTGTGCTAGTATTTGTACATCAACCAACCATCAGCTAGCCCTGCTTTTTTCCATATTAAATTAAAAAAAAATAAATATGGTAATTTAATAACATTGCAAACATGAATATTAAATAATCCACACGTAACAATTGATTTAGTATTGCAAAAAACATGATAGGCCTGTCATCGGCTCTTGCAATAGCTGATTTAAAAGAAACCTTATATTTTTTACATCATGTTATATACCGTGTACAATTTCGACTAAACCAGCAATATGGGAACGTTTTTTAAGCTGCCCTAATTTACTTTAATAGCATTTGGGAGATTTCGGGATCGGTATCAATTTATCTTATAATTATAATCTTAAAACATGTTGAAGTGATGAATCTAAATGAAACCAAATTATATGAGGTGAGTACGAGGTCATAAGGAGATGAAGGTGAGCTTGGGTTGAGCTAGGCAGGTGCTGAGAGGGTAGTGAGGGGGAGCTGTAGGGAGCCGAGGAGGAGCTAAGAGGGAGTGGAGGGGGGAGCTACCCCAAAAAAAAACGGGGGAGAAATCACGGAATAATGAAAGAATAATTACGTGATTTGAGGGAGAGCTGTGGTGAGTCAGGGGAGCTGGGGGGGGGGGGGCGCTGGAAGAAACCTTTGTTCATACAACGATCATATATATATACTAACTATATTCACACCCGATTTACATTTGCTGCCGAAGCACCACGTCAAGATATCAACTTTCTAAAGAATATGTATAACAGGGAACTGGCCTGTTTTCTAAATTAATTAATTGTGTTTTTTTCAATAGTAGGTGGTCCACTGAGTATGGGTACAAGATAGTTTTTTTTGTTGCAATTAAAGTATAATAATTTATTAAAATTTGAAGTCATATTCACACCGATGTCACTTGGTATAACGTCAGAACTTCTAAATATTCTAGGGTTTGTTCGGCTTGTATAAGTGAGAAAAAATCTAAACTAACCTTATTAGTACATTATCTTTAACACCATGAATAACCATATGTTTAAGTACTACTTAGCAATAATAATGTAACCTCAAAACATGTCTTTATTACTTTTGATATATTTCTGACGTTGCTTGAAGCATTTTGATCATTTACAATAACATATTTCTAAGTTATAAACTCAGTTACTTGCTCTTACAGTCTCGTTTAGGTTTCGGAGAAAGCGTATTCAAATATGGTAAAATAATGTATTGGCTTAATATTTGACATCATGCAACTGCGAAGATATAAACCTCTAGAAATTCAGAAGTTTCTACGTCACCATCACGTAACATCGGTTTGAATGACAAGATGAAAATTACGCTTTGTAAATATTTCATTTCTCATTCAAGTTTTCAGTAATATTGATCATATTAATTTAGATGAATGTACCTCTGAGGTTACTCTAGCAATAGGAGGTATTATGTTATTTAATCCTACCAAAAGCCAGTTCTCTATTGCAAAACTATTGATGACAAGATATCTACGAATACTGTATTCATTCGACATACTGCTTAACAGCGGAGTCAGTAGCTCTCTCATTTTTCGATACGAATATTTAATCATGAAAAAAACGAAAAATTATCGACGCTTTGAAGTTAGACAGCAGTAAATTTGTATATAAAAAACCTATCCTTGCATATGACACCAGTACAGAATTTTTATTGAGAAATCCGTTGAATAGAGTAGGGAAAGGAATTATATTAAGGGCTTGAGGAATTGCTCAAAACTTAAAAGTTTTGAATGATATTGCACAGATCGATGTCAAATTAATGACTGATTCCAGTAAAATATTAATATAAGATGAACAACAACGACAGTATCTCATGCCAATAATGAAAGATCGTCGTAGTTTATTTCCGTCCTGTAACAAAGCTTCTTTGATAACTAAGTATGAATAAAACACTTTTAGATTTCTCAAACAATGATAAAAAAGTATTCTCCAAAACTCATTTTCAACAAAATCAGTAATTCTTCCTTCCCAGAATATTATAGAAGGATAGCACTAAATTTATACGTATAAGAATGAATAAAGATTGCATAGGGGCAACTATTTATAGAATCTTAAAAAGCTACTTATTTTTTAAACAAACTCTTGAAGAGTAGACTATTCATCTGGATTTTTTCAAATAAAATTTTTACATGAATTATATATTAGCCTGAATGACGGTAATATTCATACATCTATTGATAACAATTTCGTTTAGCTGTTTAAACAGATGCAAATAGTACATATCGGCACTATAGATTTACAATTTTTCTACAAGGTTTTTGAGGCTATGTGTAAGAAAAAAAATAAACGAAGGAAATACATAATAAAAACAGAAAAGCAGAACTTTAATGTGCCCCCTGGATAGAGTATGCGAAAGATACCAGACCGGAGAAACTATCGTATAAAGATTAAGACTAAAATACCGAAAAATCAGCTTCCGCCCGATAAGTTCTTAAGTTTTGCGAAGGAACTGAAAATGATAATGACTCCAGCTCAGGAGCACCTACTGACTTTAACCAGACGTTGAATTATATGGTTTCACCTTTACTTTTGAATAAAAATACGGTAAATACTTCGTAGATCCAGGTAGATTCACCATAATAAATTCGCTCGTCTTTTTTCCTACTTTTTTTCGTTTATTTTGGCGTTTTTTGTATTTTTTTGCTCGCTATGTTTTCCACTTAACGCATAGACAAATACAAATGGTTCCATTCGATTAAGGGTTTACAAATACATGGTAATATTTACTTGCGATCATTAAATATGATGATTTTTATTGTTCTTGTGCGTTATAAACAATTTTAGTGATTTTTAACATGTAAATTTCACAAGGAACTCTCGGCTCTTCGCAGCATGGGATAAAAAGTTAGGATGGCACTCAGTCTGGTTTTCGCATAAGTTTTTAGGTACATGGAACTGATTTTCACCCAGCACGTTAAGGAAGAAAGAAAAAAAAAATTTTAACAACCACCCTAATGACCACTCTACAGAAAATTATCCATATAAACTTCATACTTGAAAATTTCATTACAATACGGTCATTTGTCACCATAAATCTCAGCCAACTTCTATAGCACTCTTTAGGTGCAGAATGGAGAACAAACTTGTCCATAAGTTACTGTTATTAATAAAGGGGTTTGTACGAGATGTTCCAGAGTATCACGCTAAACTATGGGTTGACAAATCTGATTAGATTTATGTACTCAAATTTGTCTAAACATCTTAATTTTACAGGCTACAAACACAAATTGATAGGTTTTTCAGTGAAGAATAAATAGGTTTGGTAATACATTTTTAACCGCATGCAGACACGAGTTTACGAAACGTCTGCGCTTTACTGCAGCAGAACCATTGATAACTACTCTTAGTTTTGTGGTAGTGCTAGCTTCTTTCATTACTCCATTATAAGGTGAATAAGAATGTTTAAAAAGACTGCTTTTGAAACTAGTCTTATGTGCCCCAATTTTATGTATTTCTTAATAAAAGTCTCTAAACTTTATTACAAAGAAGGATTGTTTTTGAATATTCCATCTGACCTAAGAGAAACTCTTTTAAAGCTACACTGTAAGATTCATTATTGCGATACAGAAATAACTTAGGAGAATGTTTAGGTGGCAACTTTTCAATAAATTGACCTTGTAAATACCTATTGTGAGATTTAAATAAGATTTCTTTGCAATTCCATTAGGAGACGACGATTTCCTTTTTTGTAGGATTTTCTCACATTTCAGGAAATTTTTTAACAATTGCGATATGCGATTATCTTCAGTTATGTACAAAGTATTAATCCATAAAGACTGCTTAACCTGATATTAACCAACCCAACGATAAAGCTAAACCTATTGGCTCCTCTGGACTAGCTTTAATAACCTTGCATTCAATTATAGCAGCATCCAAAAGTTAATCAAACTTGTTGTCTTTATTAAACTCTGGGACAGCTAATTCTAAATCTTGCAAGTGATGAAAATTAGAAGTATTTGAAACAAGAGTAGCAAAGTATAAAGATAGTTTTACAACTTCTATTGCTCTTACTGGAAGTGGAAAGTTAAAGTTAAAATGTGGTCAAGTAGTAAACGCTTCTTATTTTTTTGCAACTGTTTCGAACTAATTTTCTATTGTAATTAATAATAAAATATTAACTTCTTTATACTTAAGATTTACCCAACCAAAAAAAAATTGTAAAATAAAAGTGGTTTGAGAGCAAGAATGGATCAAATCTCTAACCAAAAATCTATGTCCAGTATGTGTAATTACATACAATCTAGCTGTAGCTAAAAATAGAGGTTGTAAATTTGACCTTTACTGAGTGTGAATTAGACTGTGCTAGTCACTACAACGGTATTTTTTTAATTGCTAAAATATGAATGACCCAATCTTTGACGTGGAGACTTGTTTGAATTGAGCGAAGACGTTGATTCGCGATGCATCGGAGTGTGACGCTTTTTCTTGCATTTTGATCAACGATAACTAGACTGGCAGTTCTGTTACAAGTGCATGCCACAATAGTTCTAACAAATATGATTTTTCAGTAAAACATCTCTTTTTGTTTCCAAGTCAAACATCGTTTTGTTTCCGTGGAAGAATCCACAATTTCTGAGCAAATTGTCAACCTTAACGACAAGGACAAACAACTTTGTCAGGTAAGTTAGTGGTTTATTGCAGGCTTACAATTCAAAGTAGTCATCCTCGTTCGACACTATATTTTTTATTTAGTCTGCTGCTTCTCCCTTCACGTGTGTACGTATATTTTAGACTTATTTGTGCCAAACTATCACTAGGTTTCATTGAATTCAGCTAACCTAGCCTCAGCCTGACCTCGAGTCATTTTTTGCCGCCCCAATTTTTCTAAATTGATAAATGAGTTATCTAATTTTCCCATACCGACTCCTGGGTGTTCAGGCGAAAATATGCGTCAAGTATGAAAGGCAAAAGTAGTAAGCCAGGCGATTCTAATTTAGAAGGGACCAATAGGTTTAATTTACAGGAGAGTGAGGCACGACATGCATAACTGTTACTGAACATTGATCAATACATTTCATAAACATTAGGTATATAATTAACGAGACTACGAATTATTTGTAAAAGTAATATTTTTTAATTATGAAATTTTTTTACATTTGCTCTAACCGATGTACGAGCAGCACAGAATTTCACATTTACAAAAACATTGCATAATTATGACTATCCAAACGTAAATTTAAATGACCTTTAATTCAAAAGTCAATATTTTATTCAATTAATTGTGCATATACAATTATATGTGTATATATATCTTACAACATTATATACTCATTTTATACAATTGATACCATTCCATTCAAAAAGCTTAAATAGATATATATACTAGTAGGGCTTCACCCCACTGCGCGTTCCGCGCGCCAACCTTCCAGGTCAGATTATACTTTTAAAAAATGAGCGGTAGGAAATTACTATTTTAGGTATACAAAATTTAAATCACGCTTTTATCGGTTGACTTCGGAGATCCTTGGAAGAAGACATTTGTTTGTAGTAGTGTGGAAGGGGGAAGGGTCTAATTTTTGACTATTTTACACCAGGGAAAAATCGAATTAACTTTACATTCTATGAAGTAGAAAGCTCCATCTTCATCAGTCACCTCTTATGCAATCAAGGTTGTGACTATTTAAGTTAATAAACAATCTAAACAACTAGGAGAGTAGGCAACCTAATCATTGACTAAGCAACCTCATCAGGACCAGGAAATCTGTGAGTACGACAAGCACAATCGACTCTGTTAGCATGTCGACTATTGGCGTTACTATTTATTGTAATATTCTATTGTATATACTTAGCTTTATTGTATAACAAATGGCTAGTATCATGTAAATCGCGCTCTACCCATTCAATTATGCTTGGCACACTCACCAGATTGCTGGTTCTGATAACGTTGCTTTGTCAACGAAATATGGACCAATTTATTTATAAATAAAAATCGTATGTCTCTACTCTCCAAGTTGTTTATAGTTTTCATTAACATAAATCCTTACAATTTCAATTTGACATTAATTTAAGAAAAGATAAGGGTGGTCCAATAACCCTAACCCAACCCAACTTTACTGGAAAGCCCCTTCAAAATCACTATATACGACAATTGTTACCATTCCATTCAAAAAGCTTAAATAGATATATATATATACTAGTAGGGCTTCGCCCCACTCGCAATACAAAAATAGTAGTTTTTGTCACACCGAGGGCGCTTGCGAAGCAACGCCCGCGGGACCGTTGGGAACCCACTGGTCAGATGCACATAAGTGGCTAACGCTGTTTTTACTATCGAGGGCGTATCAGGGTTGCAAAAGTGCCCGAGGTAGGGAAAAATATTACTTACACTAATAAATTTTCAAATGCAATGAAGAAAAAACACTGTCATACAATTATAAAGGAATGAGAAAATTTTTATATTAAATTAGTTATTTTACAATGTTTGTTTCAGACGGGCATAACAAAATAAGCTGTTTAAATCATTTATTTCCAGCCAAAGCTATCTATAATAGTACGTCCTAAATAGGCTTCTTTAATTGCTATTGTAATAAAGAACAATAGATATGAGTTTTTATAGTGTCAAAAAAAGTATGAACATTAATTTGATACAAATTAACCACGCAAAATCGCTTAAAATCGATTATTTCTGGAAAAACATTCCGTACAGTCACTCTACGTCATGATAGTAAGTCTTAAATGGGCTTAAACGATTGCTATTGTGATGAGCAATAACATCTGATCGTTTTTATGGTGTCAGAAATATTATTAACAAGTAATTAATATGAATGAACAACGAAATATCGCTTGAAAATAGATTTTTTCTAGAAAACCATTATGTACAGTCACACTACGTTATGATAGTAAGTCCTGAATAGGCTCATCCACTCGCTATTATGCCATCCAAGATGACATTATAATTTTAATAGTGTCAGAAAAATTATTGACAATTAATTAATATGAATTAACAACGAAAAATCGCTTAAGATTCGATTTTTTCTTGAAAAACAATTCATACAGTCACTCTACGTTATGATAGTTAGTCCTTAATGGGCTTCTTTATATGCTATTCTGATAAGCAATAACATCCTATTGGTATTTTGGTGTCAGAAAAATTATTAACAAGTAATTAATATAAATAAAGAACGAAATATCGCTTAAAAATCGATTTTTTCTAAAGAAACATTATACACAGTCAATCTACGTTATAATAGTAAGTTTTAAATGAGCTTAATTATTTGCTATTGTGTCAGTCAAAGTTATTTTATAGTTTTTATAGTGTCAGAAAAGCATTAACAATTAATTTATATAAATAAACGACGAAAAATCGCTTGAAATCGATTTTATCTGGAAAAACATTATACATAGTCAATCTACGTTATAATAGTAAGTCCTAAATAAGCTTATTAATTCGCGATAATGCTATCCAAGATTACTTTATGGGTTTTGCAGTGCCAGAAACAGTATTAACAATAATTGGATATGAATAAACAACGCAAAATCTCTTGAAAGATGACTATTTCTGGAAAAAATTCTATACAATCCCTCCGCGTTATGATAGTAAGTCCAAAATGGGCTTGTTTTATTGTAATTGTAATAAGAAATAATATCCTATAGTTTTAATGGTGTCAAAAAATTATTAACAATTAATGAATATGAATAAATAACGAAAAATTGTTTTTTGATTGATTTTTTCTTGAAAAACAATTCATACATTCACTCTACGTTATGATAGTTAGTCCTTAATGGGCTTCTTTATAAGCTATTCTGATTAGGAAGAAAGTGTCAGAAAAGCAGTTACAATTAATTAATATAAATAAACAACGAAAAGTCACTTAAAATCGATTTTATCTGGAAAAACATCATACACAGTCAATCTACGTTATAATAATAAGTCCTAAATAGGCTTATTTATTCGCTTTCATGCCATTCAAGATAGCTTTATGGGTTTTGCAGTGTCAGAAATAGTATAAACAATAATTGGATATAAATAAACAAAGCAAAATCCCTTAAAAGTCGACTATTTCTGGAAAACATATACAGTCACTCTACGTTATGATAGTAAGTCCTAAATAGCCTTGTCTTATTGCAATCGTAATGAGAAATATCCTATGGTTTTAATCGTGTCAGAAAAATGATCAACAATCAATTATTATGAATAAACAACGAAATCTCGCTTAAAAATCGATTTTTTCTAGAAAAACATTGTGTACAGTCACTCAACGTCATGTTAGTAAGTCTTTACTAGGCTTATTTATTTTCTATTATGCCATCCAAGATTACTTCATAGTTTTTATAGTGGCAGAGAAGCTTTAACAATTAAATAATATGCGTTAACAACGAAAAATCGCTTAAGAATCGATTTTTCATGAAAAACAATTCATACATTCACTCTACGTTAAAATAGTTAGTCCTTAATAGGCTTCTTTATTTGCTATTATGATTAGGAATAACATCCTATGGGTTTTTTGGTATCAGGAAAATTATTAACAAGTAATTAATATGAATAAAGAACGAAATATAGCTCTGGAAGCGTTTTTTTCTAGAAAATCACTATGTACAGTCACTCTACGTTATGATAGTAAGTCTTAGATAGGCTTTTTCATTCGCTATTATGCCATCGAAGATTTCATTATGGTTTTAATGGTGTCAGAAAAATTATTAACAATTAATTAATATGAATCAACAACGAAAATTCGCTTGAGAATCGATTTTTTTTTTTTTAAAACAACTTATACAGTCATTCAACGTTATGATATTTTGTCTTTAATGGGCTTCTTGATATGCTATTCTGATTAGGGATAACATCCTATGGGTATTTTGGTGTCAGAAAAATTATTAACAAGTAATTAATATGAACAAAGAACGAAATATCGATTCAAAATCGATTTTTTCTAGAAAAACATTATACACAGTCAATCTACGTTATGATAGTAAGTCATAAATGGGCTTTTCTATTTGCTATCACGTCAGTTAAAGTTATTTTATAGTTTTTATAGTGTTAGAAAAGCATTATCAATTAATTAATATGAACAAACAACGAAATATTGCTTAAAAATCGATTTTTTTCTAGAAAAACAATTTATACAGTCATCCTACGTTATAATAGTAAGTCCTTAATAGGCTAACTTATTAGCTAGCATACCATCCAAGATTACTTTATAGGTTTTGCAGTGTCAGAAACAGTATAAACAATAATTTTATATGAATGAACAACGCAAAATCGCTTAAAAGTCGACTTTTTCTGGAAAAACATTCTATACAGTCACTCTTTGTTATGATAGTAAGTCTTAAATGGGCTTTTCTAATTTCTATTCTTATTGGACATAAAATTCTATTTTTTTATTGGTGTCAGAAAAATTATTAACAATTAATTAATATGAATAAACAACGAAATCTCGCTTGAGAATCGATTTTTCTAGAAAAACATTGTTTACAGTCACTTTGCGTCATGATAGTAAGTCCTAAATGGCTTATTTATTTGCTATTATGCCATCTGATATTACTTTATTGTTTTTTATAGTGTCAGATAAGCATTAACTATCAATTAATATGAATAAACAACGAAAAATCGCTTGAGAATCGATTTTTTCTTGAAAAACTATTCATACTATCATTGTACGTTATGATAGTTAGTCCCTATTGGGCTTATTTATTCGCTATTCTGATTAGAAATAACATGCTTTGGTTTGATGGTGTCAGCAAAATTATCAACAATTAATTAGGATTAAATGAACGACGAAAAATCGCTTGAAAATCTATTTTTTCTAGAAAAACATTATACACAGTCAATCTATGTTATAATAGTAAGTCATAAATGGAATAATATTTGCTATTATGTTAGTCAAAGATATTTTATAGTTTTTATATGTCAGAAAAAAATTAATAATTAATTAGTATAAATAAACAACGAAATATTGCTTGATAATCGATTTTTTCTAGAAAAACAATCCATACAGTCATTGTACCTTATGATAGTAAGTCCTTAATGGGCTTATTTATTCGCTATTCTGATAAGAAATTACATCCTATGGTTTTAATGGTGTTAGAAAAATTATTAACAATCATTAAATATGAATAAACGACGAAAAATCGCTTGAAAATCGAATTTTTCTGGAAAATCATATACAGTCACTCTACGTTATGATAGTAAGTCCTATTTAAGCTTTTTTTTATTGCTTTTGTGATAGAAAAAAACGATTTTTCGGTTTTTATAATGTCCGAAAAAGTTAAAACAATTACTTAATATAAATAAACAACGAAAATCGCTCCACTGTAATTTGTCATAGCTAAAAAATTATTCATGTTGAGCTATCCTAGTGCCGTGATACTACTGTAATTTTATCTCTGATTAAGGAAAGAGATGACGTCAGGGGTCGGTGTTGTGTCGATAATGTAGATAATTGTATATGTTTTACCATCTCTTGCATAACTTCTTTACCTTGTAATGCACATCTGATTTATGTAATTATCTACATCATCGTCACAACGGTGACCTCTCACGTCCTCTTTTTCCTCAATTATGAGGAATAATTACTGTAGCCTCACGGTACAAAGTACAGCTAATTGACATTAATTTTTCAGCTCTACAAAAATTACCGTAAGCCTATGGTACAAATTATTCTAAAGATTCGTTGGCCACAACTTTACTGAGTCTTTTACGGTGACAATTGATGCAATTTTTTTTTCCGTGCTTACAGCAAATATTATTGTACAGACTAAGAGATCTTATTTTTGTTTATTTCTTGCATGCATTTTAGTGAATGATTAACATGTACGTTATAATGCAAGGTAATTCACATTTTTTAAAAAACAACACAATTTTATGAAATACAATATTATCTGAGGTACATATTGTGATACAACGCCCTTTTGTCTTGTCATTATTTATTACCGTGGGCTCATAGTGCTACTGCCGCTTCGCGCCCTAAGGCCGCACTCTGGGTCCTTTCAATCACTGTGCGCCCATAGGCAGAAAAGTGATTTATCGGG
>JAPYYV010021516.1:0-10934 GCA_030522625.1 Copidosoma aretas
AGGAACAAAATAAGCCCAAATACTAATGGATTGGATAAAAATTCGCGTGACGCAAGAGTTTATATAATTTTTCGGGCTTTCTGGACCACTGTGCCACGGGCAGGAAAATATTTTCGGCCCCGGGGGCCGAAAAATTCTTTCTGCCTTAGGGCCGAAAGTGATTAGCGGGCCGAAAATGCGCCCACGGGCAGAAATTTGCACTTTCTGCCCTCGATACAAAAAATGTTGTCCTCACCTCGGGCATAAATGTACAACAACCGCGCCCGAAGGGCGCGATAGCCGTATTTTCTGCCCTTGGTAGGAAATTTACTAGTTTGACTACATTTTGTATTTGAGTTCACATGATACCCCTTACAGATTATAAAACAAAGGCCATCTACTATGTTCATAGATTTGCATTTGTAATCACATATCTTTTTATCTCTGCCACTACATGGCAGATTCTTAATATTCAAGCCTGTAATCATATAGATAGGCGATATTGGGACAATTTTTATTGATATGTGTCCGATGGTAGTTGGCGATCAATTAAACTGTTGGATTCATAAAAAATCGATTCCATAGAAAAACATTACACTCCCATAATAAGACTAGATATTTTTTATAACCGATGAAGTCAGCGTATAAAAATCTCTAAAATAAACTGTAAGCACACATTTATAAGTAAAACGGCTACACTAGAGAATGACCTCGAGTAGTATTAAGTGTCATTGGATTGATGAACCAAAAAATATCGGTCATAATATTTTTTACGATGAGGTGAGCTATGTATTATAGTATTACTATGTCAGTGTATGATTAGCGTATTGTTGTAAAAAAATTGGTATGTACAACTAAAATCTACTCAATTAAAGTTAAATTTACAGGATAATATTAACAATCCAACCTTGAGAATCACTGATTAGTTTTTCATCGGTAACAAATAAGTTTAAGTTATTTCCTGTCAATAAAAATGTCCATCTTTGATTTTCTAAAATAATGCGAATGTAGCCAAATCACTAACATGGAGAACATAAAAATACCGCTTGTATCGAGTTCGTCCTTGTCCAAAGATAACCACTTATAAATGCCAAAACAGGACTGATTTGTCATTGCCTTTTTAAAGTCAGATAGGTGCTATAGATCAAATAATATTTTCATACTTTTTCTGACGCACTTCACCTAGGCTTCAAACTGGTAATTTTATCGTAAAAGTGGAATATTTTATAAACTTATTTAATAGTGTATTTATCATGATAAATAAATTTTTACACTTGCAATGTAAACTATTCAACTGTATAGCTTCATTAAAGAATATTGTTGAATGATAATTATTTTCATAGTACAGTTTTGAAACTTTTTAGGCACATTTCAAATTAAACCTACTTAAGTAGTCACTCCTAGTAGATATTACGCTATTTTATTATATTACAAATTCAACAAATACTAAAAAGCCTCACTAATGTTCCAACTTAATGTCAACACTATTTCAATATACTTACAAGGAACACTTACGAGTTGTCACAAACCGATTTTGATGAGACTTTTGAAATTAGTAGAACATTAGAAAATATTAGACACGTGTTTTTTTTTAGCGGCCCAGATGCAGTTTAAAGAGGTGAAAACCACTCCCTAAGTTCAGCCCCAACAACAGATTTTCATGAATATTTCGTCTTATGTTCAAGATTTTTGAATAAACAAACAGAGTATATTTCTAATGAAAGATGCGAGTAATCTATAGTGATTTTGGCACATTTCATTGCAGAAAATTCGTATTTGTAATATCTGCCCGTTAAAATAAAAATAACTTGATTGATACATTGACAAAACTGCAGTAAAGCAATGAAAATTTGCAAAACTAACGCGACACTTAAGCTGTATTCTGTGGGTTATGTTTGCACCATGTGAAGCATGTAATTATAGGTTGCGAATAAGCCTTAAGTCGGCCGTGGTTTTCATAAACTAATTATACATTAAAAAAACTAGCAGTGAATTCAGATTTTGCGCTTTTAATCTATGTGATGGTGTAAATAGGTTCTATCCATAGGCCTGAGTGAAGCAAGGACAAGATATTGTACCAAAAAATATGCACATTCTCAAGAATTTAAATAGAATATGAGTAAAATTAACTTTTTAATCTTTTTAATATTAAAATAGCAAATGTCTATAGAACCGTTGTATCTCCAGTTTCATCAAAAGAGAGCGGAACACATGGTTATTGAAAAACCCCAAGAAGAACAGTATGTAGTTTAAAAAAAAAAAAAAGTATTAAAGGAAATGTTAGAGTCAATTAAGTTGAATGAGACGAATGGAGAACAGGACTTTTTATTAAACAACAAGATCGAAAAACTTCATGAGGAACAAAATATGTACCAGGTTATAAAGGTACATAAATTACCACGAGCTGGGTATGTTACAAGAATAAACGGCAATCAAAAGTAAAAAAGTTTTTGTCAGATCTTAATAAAATTGTACACACTTATGCATAAAGTTTCAAGCTTTTGAATAACATCAGAGAAACAGGTAATTATAATCATTCAAAAGGTATTAACGATCAATCCGTAGATCATGATGATAGAAGGAAAATTCTCTGAAAACCTCTATCAGAGGTGAACTAGGTTCCCAAAATGAGTTTTTGTTTACTACAAAAGTTAAAAATACTGTTCTACGGCTTTTATTATGGAACAATGATTAAACTAGTTAGTCCAGATGTAAATATAAGTTCATATTTTATTATCAAGTAAAGATGACCCCTTGGGCGCTGACCAGATACGGCCTGCAGTGCCAGAGAATTTAATCGGAAATTCTGAAGGTAGAGTAATTAATATCAATCTGTACACTGAATTTTAATGAACTAGTTGGCCATGATTTTTCTTCTTTCACTTTATTTCAAAGGCGTGAGATTATTACCCTAGTTAAAATACTGATACAGCACAGGTATATATTAGTATTAGAACTAGATACTTTTATTATTGACGAAGTATCGAATAAGTCATAAGTAGCTTTTACAGTAGAGTAAAATGGGTGCAAAATCAAAGTTGACTATCTTACTAGTTTTTTTTTTCATAATTAATATACTTATAAGTGGTGGTAAGCGTTCTCATTGCATAAATAATTAAATAATGTCAATGATAAATTTTACGTACTCGTGTATCAAGTAATTTGCAAATAAATTTATGATTCAGACGATATACATAAAATATTTTATACGAATAGGCAACCAATGTTCTTTACCTATGAACCTAATAATACTTCTCTGACTTAAAAATGTTCTACGGCAAATAAATCATTTAGAAATTCATACTTCAAGTCTGTTGAACTATCTTCATGAGATAAACATTTTTTTAAGTTTGTGTGGTACTTGATTTCTAGATAATGTAATTCATTCATGATTTATTTGCCTTGGTAAAAATCAAAGAGCTCATATTTGCATAACACTACTTCGTACTTCAATAACACTCAATTATAGTGTACAATTTATTCTCATGCCTATCACATATTCAAACATCTGATTCTTTTAGCCTCATTTTTTAAAATTCTTTATTTGCTTAATTAAGTCTATTAATTTATTTATTTTACGAATCCATATGTAAAAATACATTCTGTGATTCTATTTTATACCCCACAATATATATTAAGATAACATTTATCACCCGGATTTGCCTACAACAATACATACACCCCCAAACCTCAGATTTGCCTATTATTCTTCAGTATTTCCCACCTTTTCTACTACTTATCTTCTCAGTATTCTCGATTCCTAGACTAGTTTTAATATATTTATAATAATTGCAGTAACTCGATTTCTTATTTATATCCCAATACATTCGAATTTATTGATCTACTTTGATTTTTATACCTTTCTACGTTGTTTTTTTTACATGTTCTTTTACCCTGATCATCAAAAAAATCTTTTACACCCTCATCACCGCCACTTTTTTAAACGCCTCCACTACGCTTATGCCCCATTTTGATAAATTTTCTTTCCTTATTCCTGTTATCTCTCTCCTTAGACAAAATGTTTGGTTATCATCTTCAATTTCCGTGATTCTCAATATAGTATATTTCGTACGAGTTCGGAAAGGCTTATATTTACGAACCGAGAGTTTACGGCACGAGCCGAAGGCGAGGGCCATAACGAGGTTCGTAAATAAGCCTTTACGCACGAGTTTCAAATACTATTTTTCCGTCTAAATAGTAACATCTGAGAGAGCTAAAAAATACCTTTATTTTTCAAATTAAATTATTTCGATAACATATTTTGTTTAGTTTTTATCAAAGAAATACTGAGATTTTTGTGGAAAATCGCTCATTTATCTTAGAAACCTTTCGAGTGATTTTGATTATTTCAGGCTTAAAATAGTTATTTTTATATCCTTGTAACCATTCCAAAAAAAAATTAAGTTTTATACATTATCAAGGTTGTGATAACGGTTTTTTATGTCCAATAAGCGGTTTCTTGCTACTTTTAGAGTGAAAAACTTAAAAATGCTTCAATAGTTGTATCTCTTATAGTATTAGAACACCCCTTATTTTGGAATAAAAAAATTTTTTTCAACTCATGTCGTTTTTTCGTATTCAAGAAAATCTATTTTTTTTTATTAAATCAGTGATTTTTACATTTGTAATAAAAATATTTGCGAACTTAGAGAAAATACGCAATTAGACGCGTTGGTCGAAGAAAAACTTATCACGGTACATTACCATTCATTTTAGCATTGCAAAGTATCATTATTAGGTTTTATTCGTCCGAGGCGTCCAATTAAAGCTTATTTTTTCGAAAAGTCTATTTTTTCGAAATCTGTATGTTTTATTTGGACTATAAAAAACTGAGATGTGCATCTCAGAAACCCCTCAAATGATTTATTTTACTTATTTACTGCAGCTGCCTACAAAAAATTTGAGTTTTATACCTTGTTAAGGATTTTAGAACGATTTTCATTGTAAACAAACGGTTTTTTACTCTTCTAAGGGTTAAAAAATCTATTTTTAAGTTTTAAATAGTAATATTGCAATAGATTACAATGAATCTTGCCTTGATAGAGTTCTTAAAGTACCAGCTTGCTGGATATTCTCTTTATTATATTGAAAAACAGCTGTATAAATAGTTACTAGTCAAAATAAGGTTGCTGGTAAGGTAGAAACTGTTGCTGATGACTTTTTATTTTCAAACGTAATATTTATACAAACTATGAGATGACTCGCGTTCGTAACTTTATTTCACAATGTATAGTATAAAAATAGCTTTTTTTGACACTTTAAATGATTTTATTATTTTTTTTTTTTTTTTTTTTTGGTAAATAATTGCATAATATTTTTGTTGTGGAAGCTTTTTGCTAATTTATTGGCAGCAGTTTTTTACTCGTAATTTAGCCTTTTTTAAGAAGAAAAACTGTCTTATCAATTTTTCTTTAATTGCTTCATTTAAAAGTTACGAATCTTTGAAATACAGTCCGCGAACTAATCACGATACAAAAATTTAAGAATTTCGGTTCGGAAAATTTTCCTTTCTTATGTTTTAATTATTTTAAAAAGAAAAGAATTCTTGTGAAATTTCCCGAAATCACTTTTTGAAAAAGTTATGATATTCTTAAGTTTGATGAAAAAAAAAACTTTTTCATTTTAGGGGATGAAACCATCATTTTATGCATGATACATGTGTTGAATTAATTTAACGATCTGGCTATGTTTTTCGCATTGAACTTAGTGATAAACAACGTTTTTCAAGGGGTTCTCACAAAAATTCGTGATGTGCCAGCAAAAATATGAGTTTTTAAAATCATGTTCGCAAACTTTTTTTTGAATTGCTGGCTTACAAAAGAGAGCACCATTAACCCCAAAGTGAGAAGAACTTCATTTTTGACTATACTTTAATGGAAAATTTCCTAATGTTTTACAAAAGTTTCTTTTAAACTAAAAATGTTTGACACTACTTCAAGCCTTCACCATTTTTTTCCCATTAGAAGCACACCTAAAATCATAAGTGTCTTTTGTAAAGTACATTAATAGTTAACTCTGCGCAAAATTTCAAGTCATTTGGAGCTATGTTCCAAAAGTTATAGAGTATCAAAGAAACGGATTTGTAAAAAAGACATTTAAAATTCACCGTTTTCGACACTTTTTGCCGCTTTTATGTTCTCTACTGAAATAATAAAAGCAGTCTAACACCTGTTATCTGATTTTTTACTTATAATAATATCTACAGAATGAAACTACATTGATAGGGTGGGAAGAAAATAGTGATTTAATCGAATAATTTGTCAGGGACAGAAAAAAAAAAGTTTCTGGGATTTGCTCATATACTCCTTACTATATCTTAATATCTTCCTTTAATTCCTATTTTATTATTTTTCTGTATTGATAATTCAATGTCTAAGTTATCAAATTCAACCCCTCCTATTCATAAAATACTAGTTGAAAACTAGTTATACAATTCAATTCTAACTCAAAATCAAGTACAATAACATTTCAACTCAAAAGTGCGTGCAGCAAGATTTGAATATATAAACTTGTGCAATAAAATCCTAACTGGAAAAATAATGTTGTAAAATCCCAATTCAAATTCACGTGCAACATAATTCTAATTAATGGTTAAGGGTATTCAGTATAAAACATTTAGTTATAAAAAAGAAGAGAAGACGCACATAGATTATTTATTTTTGTAGCACCTGTGAAAATTTCAGTTCATTTTTTACACTGGTTTTGATGAAAAATGATATTACAAATTGATGTTGAAGCTGAGCAGTCTTTTAATATCCCGAAAAATCATTTTTCTCTCTCAATTCTGAACCAATTACAAAATACTTTAGTTTAATTGATACCTCGGTGAATCAGCTTTGTGCCTGTTCTCACCAATTTACGAAAAAGTGGATGCAAGAATAATAACTAATTAAACTTTATTGAAATAAGATAGTCGGTAAGGTAGGCATCTCAACCGATGTACTGAATGCCCTTAACTAATTACAAAATACTGTAGCCTAATTGATGCCTTTGTGTATCAGCTTTCTGCATCTCCTCATTATTTAACGAAAAAATGGATGTATTAATAATAAATAATTAAACTTTATTCAAATGAGGTAGTCGGTAAGGTAGAAATCCAGCCGATGTACTGAATGCCCTTAAGGGGACGTGTATAATTTACGTAAGGGTTTATTCTTTAATTTTTAACCCTCTCCTCCTCTCATGTAAGGAACCATAAGATTGTCTGCACCTCCCTCCCTCCCCACGTTATCTTACGTAAGGATTTATTATTGAAATTCTTAAGATATTACAATTGATACTTAATATTTGTACAGACAAATCTAATACTACTATAAATAGTGGTGACTAGTGCAACTAGAGTATGTTATGATGAATAAAATTAGAAATAATCAGCTGAGAGTAACTAGCGCACGTAAGCCGCTCTCGTCGATGCATTGTTTAGGTGAAAGAATCGAAGAACAGAATTTTATACAAGGCTTACGTAAGATTTTTCAATATCCCTGCTTCCCTCACGTAAGAAAGAGTAAGAAAGTATGACACCCCCACCCTCCCCTCAAATCCTTACGTAAATTATGCACTGCCCCTATTGCAATAAGATTTTAATGCACGACCGATACAACAAAATCCCATTTCAATATGGAACGTATTATAAATATTGAAAATATTCATGAGATATAATCCTAATTTCTACGTGCATGCAATACGAAACTATAAGTTAGATAGTAGTCTAATCACGAACGAAAATCGTGAGATTTTTCAATTAAATAACGAATAGGGTATGGAATGTTATTGTAGATAATACAACGTTGATATTACCAATCGATAGCTTCTGTTACTATGCCCAATTAGCATGGCTCGTGTGTGCAACGTAGCAAGCACGTCTTTATGGACACGAGTTCACGAGGGTAAAAAGGTGGAAAACTCGTGTATGCTACCTCGTATGCTACGTGTTTGCCACGTTAAAATATCCGCCTTCGTGTGGACAGACACGTGTCAGGAATGTGTCACGTGGTTACTTCAACGTGTTAAACACGTATCAAAGCATCCTTTATTTCAGCAACAATTTTAATATCCTAGGGGGCTCCGCCTCCTGCACGATTCGCGCGCCAACCCCCAACTATTAACCAAACATATTAATCTCCATTATTTTTCAAGAAAAATAAAATGATTAGCTATTTACAACAGTTAGATTTCATTTTTTTAAATTTAAATTACTTTTTATTCAATTTTTTAAAATCTTGTTTTTAAATTTTCCCGCTCTCAGCTAGTCTCAACCAATCAGATCAAGAGTCATTCTGTCGACTTCGACGATTTCTAAAATTAATAAAATTAATAAAATACAAGAAATTCAGTTAAATTGAAAAAAACAAAATAAACGAATGTTAGACCTTCGGCTTTAGGGCTTGAACCTGATCCGAATGGTTCGAAGTCTAGTATCTTATCCACTTGGCCAAAATGGATAATATGAATGGTAAATAATTTATGTCCATGTAAGGTACAACTGCACTAAGTGTTTGGTTCTCTTTTTTTATTGTTATTTCATTCTAAGTGCATGATTTTTTAAAAACTAATAGTTCAGTAAAAAGTAGTTGTAAATCATTTTTATAAGCTATTGTTTAACTGTTCGTCATAGAAATGTTTGATGATTGAATTTTAAATACAATCAGCTATCCAATCTTGCCGAAATTTTACACATACTTTTTGGTTTGAAGATATCACCGAATTGTATAAATTCAACGATGTTTATAACAATTGTTATTGACAGATTTTGTCTCGGATTTTGTGTTTTTAGCAATCGTTTGATTCTCTTCGCTTTTGCTCAGGCAAAGAATTCTTTATAGTTCTATAGAGTATCTGTCGTTACTTTTTACAGTGAATAGATTTTTAAACCTATAATGAATATTCATCTAAATGAATAATTTTTTGATGTACTTTTACCCGCCGTACCCCGCGGTAACGAACAGAAATGAAATAAGGATATCCTCATTTGAAATTAGGGCCTAATCAGTCTCCCTGATCAGTAACTGATCAGGCTTGTAACGCATCATCTGATCAGGGACTGGCCATACGGCATGTTTTCATCCTTACTTGGAGGTCTCGTGTATGCGCACTAAAATACTTGTGAACTACTAATTAAATAGTAGTGTTCTTTTAGTAACAATTGACACACACTTAGGTTAGACAAAACTATTTTTTCTCAATATTGCTATAATTATCTGAAATGTTTAGAACAGCCCAGCCAGTATGAATCTTTTGAAACGTTTGAAAAACGTTTTCCGAATTTCATAACGGTTTTTAGAACTTTTTTAAAATACTTTGATGTTTTGTGCTGTTGGGTAAGTTCAGCGCTATCGACAAGAATTTTCTTATTGGATGCTTTGCCTACCGAGTCAGTTACGTGATTTGCCATTTTTCAACGACCACCATTTTAGATTCAAAATAATGTATCACAGCGTACTAGATTCTGTTAGTTATAACTTGTCACCCTCGCTTCGCTCGGGCGCAAACGTCCACACGAGAAGAAAACTAGTTTATAACACTAGTATCGTAAAGTACTATTATACAATACGGTGATATCTTTAAAACCAAAAGTGTGTGTCACTTTTGCTTAAGTGTGCGTGGCAGAAAATCCTATCTTTATGAGATTAATCAACATTATTATTTATGATGTGGCTGTCATGAATAGATTTAGCGCACAATTGATTTTTCATAACTTTTTTCAATGATATTTTTGTCCTTATTTATAATTCGATCTCATTATTTTTTTTAAAATATTTTTATGAATCAATCAAGTGCAGAGTGTTATTATATATTCGGTATATAGATAGCAGGCGTTGTTGCTGTTTTGAAGTCTACAAAGCAAACAAAAAATTTTCCTTTCCCGTTTTTCAATTAATTATTGATAATACAGTTGAATACAAATAAGTGATCCCTTGTGCTTTTCTTTTTCCTAAATCCCGCCTCAATTTTGTTCAGAATCTTCCTCTTTTCTGAGCGTATTCTAAGTTCGATTGCAAATATGTTTGTTAATAATTTGTATCCTACATCCAATAGTGATACCCTCCTACGGTCTTCTGCTTTCTTCTCGTCTCCAGTTTTATATATCAGAAAGATTTTTCTTACTTTCCAACCTTTTATCAGCTCAGCCTTATCGAATACTTCGTTTGAGATAAGTATTACATTTTGTATCCATATTATAGGCAACTCCTTGCAAAATACTGCTATTAGCCCATCATCCCATGCTTCCTCATGATTTCTCATTATTTTCCATGCTTCTATAATCTCATCTTTGCTTATTTCTTTATTCAATTACTCCTATTCTTCTATCCCTGTCTCCTCTTCTTCCCTATATCTGACCTTTCTTTGGTTGCCTCTCCCCAAAATTTCCATCACGTGATCCATAAACTTTAAAAAAAATGATAAATGAATGTTTTGGAAATTATTTTGTCCAATAAGTACACCATAGTGTCCATATTCAAATCATATCATTAATATTATAAAGGAATTTCGATTAATATTATTAATTTTGAAAATATCTTACGATATTATATTTGCTTGTCGATAGCAATTACGATATTGAAAACAATATCTTGATTACACAATTTATTTAATTTAATATTTGATGAAGTATAGATGATAAGTTAATGGAAATATATTAAACACTGACCTTCTCTCGTTACAGCACTGTGCAATCCAGATTGTACCGATAGAGATGTCAAAGAATGTAATGAAGCATGCATAAAAAAGGGTAATCAAGGCGGTGGATGTTATTTGAAATATGACTATTACCGAACGCTGACAAGCAATGGTTATGATATGAAAGTTATGTGCGACTGCCACACCGAATAAATGTTTGATCAATTCCTATACTGCAGTGAGAGAAGTGGTGTTGAAAAATTTATTATAAGTATATTAAAAATTACTATATTTTTTAGGAAAGCTGAGACATACTCGTCTGATGACGCAAATTATAA
>JAPYYV010021518.1:0-10916 GCA_030522625.1 Copidosoma aretas
AAAAAAACAATCCTGAAAAAACCAACGAGACACAGCCATCCCCGATACACAACTTACCACGGCAAGATACAATTCAGCATCCCTATACCCCGATCAAACCCCCGTGACCCTTTCCCCGTAGCGATTTGCCCGGGACAGCCGTAATAAAGCAAAGACGCCCGGAGGCTACAGCCCGGAGAGTGAGACGACTACGGTAGGACGGAAAGGGGGAGGAGCGACGCGTCGCCCATCGGCAATTGGATTGACTTTGATTATCGGATTTTCGCCCTTTCTACTCGCGCCCTCTTGTCCTCCGCATCTCCTCCCGCGTCTCGCTCTCGAGCAGAAAGCACACGCGCTACACTCGCGGGCAATGCTCGACGCGACGCCGATTTCCGCTCCACGCCGACCGATATTTTTTCACCTTTCGTCTTGCAAACTGCTACGGATGAGGGGGGGGGGGGGGGGAACAAAAAATGTGGGGCGCGGGTTTTTTCTCACGCTTCCCTCCGGGTGTTTTTTGTTCCCGTTCCAGCCGTGCAAAACGAACGACAGCCCCGCAACACGGCGACCATAAGGCCCGAGGCCCTCGTCGAGATGGACCAGGAGCGCGCGCTGCGCGAGGCCGCGGTTGCCGTCGGCGTTTTTGGGTGAGTGCTTTTTTATTCCTTTCTTTCTCCCTTCGCCGCGAAACGCGCTGTTCGATCTCCAAAGAGAAAAAAGACAAGAGTATACGATGATTAAAACAAGCTCGGAGAGCGACGCTTTTCAAACGGCCGATGAAAAAACCAAAGGTAACAAAAAAGCTTTCGAAAAAAGGCCTATACTTTTACCCTCCTTCTGCGCAACAGCGCGCGCTTTGTGAAACAAACCAGAGGGACGGGGAGGGAGGCTCCATCGGCAATTTTTCATCCGCCCCGTCTCGCCGGGGCAAGCTTGCAAGCTCCCTGCGCGAGTACGCCACGTTTGATCTCGCGGTCAAGACACACACACACACACGATATCTATGCCGAGGCCCGTTAACGCGGCACGCCACGCCGAGTGTGATCTGTCATGAAAAATTACCTTTGACCGTGCCTCGTTATAAGTGTGTATATATATATACACGGCAGATTTTGCGCTCGCTATGGAAGAGGTCGAAGGTGTCTGTGTAGAGCTCGGAGCGATGCGATGGAAGCTCGTTCGGACGGAAGTAACGGAAAATCCATCCTACACATCGACCCGACGTCGCCCGAGCTGCAGCGTCAAGAGGTTGAGGTACTACTACTAAGTACTCGGGTGATGGCTTGCTATAAGTTTGTGCGGTACTATAGAAGCTGATATGGAGTCGCTCTCCTCTTTTCGGTACAGATTCAGGTTTTAGGATTTCACGGATATGACAACAGGTATACCTATGGAAAATGCGATGATTGGCGAGCAGTCTGGTAAAAACAGGGAATAACTACTTGTATAACACCGGCAAATGCACATTCCATCGGTACGTCATGTATTTGCCAGTTTAAAGATACATTTTATCGAAGCAGCGCTGTAAATTCAGCGTTGAAAAACATCTTACTGCTAAAAATGGACAATAATGAAGAAAACTTGGGTCGATTGTGTGGGCAGGTAAGTTTATTGCGCGCGTGCACCGTGCGAATCCCTATACGTATTACGCACAAAGTTTCGAATTCAACGGTACATATCGACACACGTACCGCAACACCAAATGGACAGAGTATGCAACAGTGACTCGATCTCCCGTACCAATTTTTTCCCGCGTCCGAACGAAACGACAATACCGACAACGAGCGCGAACCAACGACAATGAAAGACAGGACGGAAGGACAATGGCAGAAACCGGAACGTGACGAAAAGCCCTATCTCGGGCGCGCATTGATGCCCAACAGAGCATTACCGCTGACTATGCTGGCGAACAAAGTTCTGGCCCTCTCGCCGGGCGTCGGCTCGTCACCGGCGGCCAACCGGCGCCCGGCGGCCGAAGTCGGTAGCCTGACGTCGTCGCGCCCTCTACTGTACGCCGGAGTTACCAGCTGAGGCAGGCCGGTCTCCGCGGTGTCACCGATGTGCCGTTCCAATCTCACGGGCTGGGGCGGCAGGGGCTCGACGGTCGTGCGTATGTTGCCCTCCGACCTGCCGTACCTGGCGGTCAGCTGGAGCCTCGGCAGCAGCCTGCCCTCGTCCGCGAAGTGGCCGCCTCGTTTGAGATTCTCCGACTTGGTCTTCCGGATTATGTGGGCGAAGCGCCGCTTTATGTCCTCGCGCAGCTGGCTCTCCTCCTCGGAGTCGACGCTGCTGTCGCGCGAGCGCTTCAACGATGACTCCTCGAGCATCTCCAGCAGCCGGGTAAACGACAGGCAGAGCTCCTCCATGTATTTCTGACTTATCGACAGGTAGCCCCGCGATTCGCGCTCCCGCCGCCGGTTCGCGTCCTCCAACTCTGATAGGTTAGCTTTGGCCGCGCGCAGCTTCGACTCGGCAAACTCGCGCCGGGCGCGCTCCTCGGCCAGCGACAGCTCCAGCCGGCGCCTGTCCTCGAGCAGCTTGTCCCGCTCCTCCTGAGTTTCCAGAAGCTCGCGGAGAACCTGTTGTAACCGCTGGGCCTCCATGCTCGGCTCGTCGGCGGTCGACGTCGGCACGGTGCTTCCCTCGATGGCCGGCAAGCTGCTGCTGCTGACGTTGTTGTTTTGCGTCACGTCAGCCAGGTTGTTCAGCTGGGACTGCAGGTCCAAGTGCAGCGACACTTTGGGCGTCTTTGGAGTTACCGGCTGTGGTAACATATGCAGAAGCTGAAAATCACGGAAAAATGACGAAAGGGGGTTTCCCAACGGTGCGTCTTCAAGTAGCAAATTCACCTGCTGCGGTAGTACTGCGGGTGTCGCTCGCTGAGGCGGCTTCATGGGCTGTCGGCCGATCCGCCTATTGTCCAGCACGGGTGGCACCGACAAGACAGATTTCGTCCTCGCCCTCTTGAATGCCTGCGGCAGCGGCATCAGCAGGGGCTTCCTGTAGACCACGGGCGCCGGCGGCCTCTTGGCCGGCCTGATGACGGCGCTCCTCGGCCTCGCCGGCCCGACTCTGGGGCCTGTTCCAACCTCGTCCGTCGACTTCTGCTTGCGGATGTTACCGGCGGAGACGGTACGCTGCTTTACCAACCCAGTGGCTGAGTCCTTGGCCTGGGGCAGGCTTAGCCAGCGGTACTCGCTTCTATTGCAGCGCAGCTCGTTTCGCTCCAGCCGCCGAGTTATATCGGTCAGACTCTCCGCGCTCACGTCACTGTTCAGTCGGACATCGACGATCACGAGGGTCTGATTGTGCTCCAGCAGCTGGACGATCTCGTGGCCTATGTCGTTGGTAAGACCACACTGCTGGAGGTCCAGGGCCTTGAACCAGAGGCTGTCCCTTATCGCGTCGATTATAGCTGCGAAGATATCGTATAGGTTATAGTGATGGTCGGTAATGTAGGTAGCACTTACTATAATTACCTAAGACGGCCTCGTTGCCGAGTCTGGCGTTCCCGTTGAGCGTGAGCCTCCTCAAGCCGGGCATGCTCTCGAGCTTGGGCTCTCTGTAGCGCAGCGACTGTTTCCAGGCGTCATGATACAGTGACAGCTCCTGCCGCGACAGGGCCGTAGCCAGGGCCGGACCCGCGGCCCCCGTCAGGTCGCACTGGCCCAGGTTGAGGGACCTTATGCTCTGGAGCTCGGCTATGGCGCGGCAGACGATCTCGCAGCCGGAGTCGCCTATGTGGCACCGCATCAGCGACACGTGCTGCAGGGACTTGGTGCCAGCGAGCCCGTGGCAGAGGACGGCCAGGCAATCCGGGGGCCAGGGTATGCCCTCGAGCTCGAGGCTCGCGAGGGCGCTCGAGTTTCGAGCGCACTGGGCCAGACTGTGGGCGAGGCACTCGAGGATGTAGCGCGTGAGAACTACCGGGGCCTTGCCCGCCGCTCGGGCTTTTGACTCCGAGGTCGCCTGGTCGAGATGCTTGCGGTGCTGGTTCTTCATCCGCACGCTTATCGACCTGCGGGGGCGGAGATGGGTTAACGGTAGTTCTAGCGTTTTGAGGGAAAATAGAGGGGGGGGGGGGTTGAGATTCGAACCTGAGGCTGCGGTCCAGAGAGAGGGAGTTCAGGATGGGCGTCCAGTCGTCAAGTTTGACGCGGTCGACGGTGAAGTCGAGCGCGTGGGGCAGGGTCACGCATATCGTAGGCAGTGGTCGAAGCCTCTGCTGCCGGCACAGCTCCATGTAGACGGTAGCGAAATTGTGGTCGTTTAGCACTGCCATGGTGGGCTGGTTTACCTTGGTGGTTAATCAACAACGTCAAGCGATTCAAGAGAGATCTTTGAAATGTTCTTTGGATGTGGCTAACCTCAAAATTGTAGCGATTAACCTGGTGTTCAAGGTTTCGGGGACTTCATGATGAATGATGAAAGGAGATCGGTACGGAAACACCAAAAATTAATCGATCGCTTAAGTACCTCGGTACTATACACTATCAAACAATTTTTAAGACTGCAAAGTGCAGCGTTCTCGTGGCGACGGCGCGGTCCTTGATTTACAATGACACTCAGTTGTGCGGCCGGAACAATGATCCCCGTTTCCGAGCGTCATTTGCGCGATTCCCGACTCTACCGATAGTGCCTGAAACGCAGGTGGCGGGCGATTTTTACACACTCGTTTACACACGACGTGCGGGAGCCTATAGGAAATTATTCTCCGAGCTCAAACTTACCCGACTGATGCGACGACGAGCGGAAACGCGATGTACGGACGAAGCGGAAACATCGAGTTTTCACGTTACTTTGGGGTTTTAAAATGGTAAAACTTGGTTAAAACTGGTTGGGGGCAAACAAAAATAAAATAAATACTGCGAAGTGCAAGGGCGTGAGGTATGAAGTTGGGCGCAGGTATTCATGGCGATTGCACGAATAGCACCAAATTTTATATTTTTACACTGTGTAAATCGTCTCGATTGATGAATATACTTGTCACAAACGGTAACATAATTATTTGCAAAAAAGTATACGCGGTGCCGTGTCTTGATTACAAATATATTATCAAATGACCAACAGTATGGTAAGTAATTAGCTCATTATCACAAAGTGTGCACGCATATACAATGTAAATTTCAATGTTCTATTATCATAGACACATTAACATCACCACCACGACGAACAAAAATTATCCAAATTCGTAACTCGAATTATCGTCGTTAATAATGATAATAATAATAATAATAATGTAGTCGAATAACCCAGTTAATTACACCGTTCCCTGATTACAGATAGGCATACGATAGAAAATAAGCGCGTGATTACAAAACCATAATAATACGAAAATTCACGCAAACCGTCCGTACTGTTTGTTGTTCACAGGCCACCGGTTTCCTTCGCAATAGCGAGGTACGCCGCCCCGCTACCCTCGCACACCACCGCGCCAACGTCGAACTCGACCGCAGCACCGTTGACGCCCAAACAGGACAACGATGATGGTGAATTTTTGTTCAATCCCATTGATAATATTGTTTATCCACCATTTCGATTTCGATTATACCACCCGCGTAAAACTTTTGTTGATTTGAAGAAAAAAGGTCCGTGTGATGTTGGTGCGAACATTGTGCTTTAAATTATTAGAAGAGATCTCGATGCCCGAAAATAAAAGTAAATTTATTTAATTCTTTTTTTTCTCATCACTAGATCGAGAGAATTAACTTCTTATACTTTAAGTAAATTTTTGCACCGAAAATCAAGAAACTATTCTTCGTTCGAATAATTATTGCACGTGGATACAAAATAAATATAAAATACAGTCGAACATTCCGCCTTGATACAGGCAACGCGTCGGAGGACAGCATAGACGTGACGAACGAGGAGCCCCTGACGCCCCAGCCGCAGCCGCAACAGCCGCAGCACCAGCATCAGCAGCAGCAACACCAGCACCAACAGCAGCAGCACCAGCAGCAGCGCAACTCGCATCCGCTGCCCATACCGTCCCTTATATACAATCCACCGGCGACCGTCGAGACCGTTTACGAGGCGTCGGCGAGGTTGCTCTTCATGGCCGTCAAGTGGGCCAAGAATCTACCGTCATTCGCCAGTTTGGCCTTTCGCGATCAGGTGATCATTGGGTTTTGGTGAAAATTTAGTGAATGCATTTTTAGTTTTCGAGCTTAATGGCGTTGGGGTTTGAATATTCGTTTCTACTCGTCGAATGATCTTGGGGGGGAAATAATAGGTTTTTTGCTTCTTGACAGAAGAAGTTTTCATCGGTAAAAAATGGGACACACTTTTCGTTCGGGGATACTCCTTATGGCAGCTCAAAAATGAAATAAAAAAATTTTGTACAATTTTTAGTTTTTGTATTTAATTTTCAAACAGAAACACTTTTTTCCAATTTATTTCCATCGTGCAAAATAATTTATCTAGTTTTTGATTGGAAAAAAATTCCACGAGATTTCCATCACAGTTATTTCTTATTTTTCACAAAGTTCAGATAATTTTTTGTGTTTGACAAAATTTTCAACAACAGCTAAATTAAATTTTAACTCGCTGAAAAGAAAAAAGTCAAGCCCACGCGAGGACACGACGAACTCTACCCACGAATCGAAAGATGAAAATTCGTTCCGAATATAGTTAGGGATGGAAATCATAAAAAGAATGTTGTCGCAATTCGATAAACCAAAAAACCCCGACCCAACGGTTCAACGCAAAGGTAACAAACAAACGAACTAGGTGATACTGCTCGAAGAGGCCTGGTCGGAGCTGTTCCTCCTGAACGCCGTGCAATGGTGCCTGCCCCTGGACTCGCCCCCGCTGTTCAGCGCAGCCGAACTGTCGGCCCTGACGCTGTCGCCGCACGCGATCCACCCGCACTCGGGACTCCACCTGACCCCCTCGGCGAAGTCGAATCAGGTCGCCGCGGACGTCAGGTACCTCCACGACATGCTCAATCGCTACAAGGCCGTCTTGGTCGATCCGGCCGAGTTCGCCTGCATGAAGGCCATCATACTCTTTCGACCAGGTACGTTTTTATTGTTAAATCGGTTTCTCAACAATAGTTCATTTTTGCACCGATTTTCGGGGAATATATGTACGTTCTACAATGCTTTTTTCAAAAAAATTTATTCAGTATAAGTGATCGAAGCCTTTTTATTTTTTATTCGATTAGTTGAGACTCATTGAGCTTTGTTTGCTATAGGTTTTTCTAAATAAATAATTGCATTTAATTGCAAGCTAAAAGTAGGTTTACGATCTGAAAATGATCGGTACAAATAGTATCATTTGATTTTTTCATTCTGTTAAAGGGACAAATAATTTTATAATTATTACTCATAATTTTGTGCCATTTTTATTAAAAAATACTGATAAAATTATGTAGGTTAAATTTATTTTATAATTGCGTTTGCAAAAGCAAAAAATTATGATCAAAATTTTGTTTTCTTCGTATGGAAAATTGAATGGTAAAACAAAAATATTCATTAATGATTACGAAAACAACTGAAGATTTTAAAGAAAAAACCAGACTCTGCGTAAGCTGGGAATTGATGAAAAAAAAAAAAAAAAAAAAAAAAAAAAACCGTGGACCCAAACCCCCCGCCCACACACCCCGAGCAAACCGGGCCCCCGCCAGGCGCCCCCCCACACGCGGAGCCAGCAGCCCAGCAATCCAGCGCGTTTCGGTCGGCTGCTGCTTTTGCTGCCGCTGTTGAGGAACGTGTCGGCCTCGAGGGTCGAGTTGATATATTTTCATCGGACGATCGGCAACACGCCCATGGAAAAGGTGCTCTGCGACATGTACAAGAATTAATTTACTTTAATGTATGCATATAATATACAGTGCACGCGGATCGGGATGCAAGATGTATATGTATAGATATGATAAAATATTATGAAATACGTACTGTTGTTTGTATATAAATATACACGTATATAGGTATGTAGGTGTATGGGCCGTGTAACGTGTTGAGGTATATATATATATAAGGATTGATGGTTCTGTGCCATTCTTGTGCACGGATTCTTCTGCGAGAGATGAGTTGCTGAGTGATCGGACCGAAAATTTTATAGCGATGAGACTTTTCATTATTTAGTTGTCCTGTATAAGTTCAACGTATTTCAGGCTGATTTTCATGCACACGGTGATCTATAGGTATCGAACGAATCAAAAAATGCGACAATCAAATCATACAGCGCTTTGTTTATATAACTCAGTGAGTCTTCTTCTCGGTGCATTGGATCACGAATCAAAATACAAATGACTAAATGTGTGATAGACGTTATGCAGTATTTTTGATTTAAAACTTTGATCGACTAGTCAATCGTTTGTTATAATTATACACGAGTCGGATGTACTGATAATTTAGTTACTTGGAATTTTTTTTTTTTTTTTTTTTCTAATATGATCATTGGTCGTGCCTAACTTTAATACAGCCCGAATAAATGAGAGCAAAAATATGTATATCAAGTATCTAACTCAATACAAAATATAGATATTATAAGAGGGTCGTGTTGTTGTTGTTCATGAAGGATGAAAAAAAATACAATCAACACTTTGGATAGCAAAAAAAAAAAAGAAAATAATTCAAACTAAAGATAAAACAGGTGGCGCTGACGAAGCACGTACTTAGTAGATAACGAGGTCCGAAACATATAGCAACGAAAATATATCTGGGCCTAAACTCGACGATACGCGTAACATTGAATATCACGCACAAGAAATCCCAAGTCTTTTTCCTTCGACAACCACCGGTAACCAGTTTGGACTTTTAATCGTGAAATAGCATATACTATATACAGCAAAAAGTGCAAAGTGATTTTCGCACGAATGTGAATATTGTCACACTATTGTGACGATGATATTTTTCGCCACCAAGCGAGAGATTTCAACTTCGAGTGCAATTTTTCGTGCATCGGTGCATTTCAAGCAGCCAGTGCTCAAAAATACTACTTTGCGTACGGTGTTTAAAATCAGTCACCTTGCACACTCTGTGCGGACACGAGAAGTTGAATTTTGTACACTGGGTGTCGAAAAAACCACTATGCGTAAATATGTAGAAAAAATTTCCAAGATTCGTTAGAGGCCTGCACCCCATTGAATCAGATGTCAGGTATTTAAGGTAGAGCAAATATTATATACATATAGGTACAGCCGTCACGCGTTCGGCGCACTGTAAAAATCGAGCGACGGAAGTTGAATAATGAGTATGAGTATTCCATATTGTTGTGATAAATGACTGTCGTCGGATAGTATATAATTAAATTGAAGCAAAAAATAAACAAAAAAACTGGCTGCGTCGCGCAGTCGGAGTCGTAGTGTGTAACAACAATTATTGTAATAAAAATCTCCAAGTACACGAGACGAAAACTTGTTTCATTCTGCCCCCCTGTAGTATACACAAAACCTCGAGATCCCATCGTCCTCGAAATATCGATGCCCGATGCAGCAAGAAAAACCTCGAGAAAAACTATACCAACAACAGAGTGAGCGGCGAACAAATACAGGTACAACACGCGCAATACACAATTGTATACACGCGGGGCAAAAAGTCATCGCAGCGCTGGGATTTATTTATCACCCCCGCGCCCGTAATCCCGGTGACTTTGCCCGGCGCGCGCGAGCCACATGGCGACCCGCGTGTATAAATTACCGACGTCGAGGCGCGCGCGCGGGGGTATAAGAGCCGCTGCTTAAGTTGTCAAAGTGCCGGATGGGCGCGAGGAAACCGCCTGCGCACCGGCCCCGCAGAAGAGGGGGGGGGGGGGGGGGGAGGTGTTTGCGCAGTGTACGCAGGGGGGCGGGATTAGGGGGAGGCCCGATCGGAATCTATTTTACCGGCGGCTTTGCCGCGTCGCCCGCGCGCTGCGACGATTAAATGCTTTTTGATTTATGTGCCTCTCTGCGGGAGCAAGTGTTTCGCCCTTTTTTTCGTTGGCTCGGCTCGTTTATGGATTGCTCTTGGGGGGTAAGGGGGAGTTATGAAGGGGGGGACGGGGTGATTGACAATGCGAGGATTTGAGCGGGAAATGATGGATCATTGCTTTTTTTTTTTTTATCGATTACGGATCAAATTTTCGAGTTGCAGGTTTGTTATTTTTTTTTTTTTATTATTTTACAATGTTGTTTTCGTGTTTAATTATCGTGCAAAAAAATCAATAAAAAATCGATAAGGATACGATTTTGTTGGAAAAAGTATAAAATAATTGTGTTTTTGTACGCTCGACTGATAAAAGTGGGCGTTGCCAAACTACTTATTCGAGTGTTTACAACAACACCCACCCCGGCTTTAATAAAAAAAAAAAATCATTTTATACTTTTCAGCTCATTAATTTTTCAATATTTTTTCCCTTCTACTTCCAATCGTGTATTTATTTTACTCGAAGAGATCGTTGTTCACGAAATTAAGTAGAAAAAGTCGCGTTAGGTCGGACGACCACCATTGACGGACGGAGAAATTGAAGTGACCCAACCTGATGTGTCACGCAATGAGCATTTATACAGGAAAAAAAAAATGTTGTAACTCATCTCTGGAGAAAGTAAAAATAAAACGGACTAACGAATCCCACGTCAGTTCTCACAAAAATGTCACTGCACAACGCACGCGGGGAAACACGAAAAAAAAAAAAAACAAATCGTCCAACGAAACAACCCAGTATCATCTCAGCGAAACGATGACCTATAATATATCCCACAAGGAAAGCCCGATCCACTCCCGCTGCTGCGCATCACACGCCCAATCGACCGCACAACAAGTGTCGGGCCGACGAAACGCCGGGCCGCGCGCGTCGAAAAAACCAAGATAACAATCGGCCGACGGGCCGGCCGAGCTGCCGTACGGACAGCCGTGAACCGCACTCGGCATCTGGCGCCTCTCGAGCCTCGCCCCGTGTACTTTTGCACCCATTACACGTGTCCGCGTGTACAGAGCCTCCTCTAATAC
>JAPYYV010021524.1:0-17290 GCA_030522625.1 Copidosoma aretas
TTGGAAAACATAACAGAGAAATCGGGCAAATTCGTCCTACTTTTATGGGGCCATGTGGGGGGTTGCAGATTTTTTCTGTAATTGTAGGGGCGTGTATAAGAGGCTTAAATAATCATGACGGGGGCAGTTAGGGTTTGTAGAGGGTTCATGGGGGGTGAGGGGATATATAGCCGTCATGAAAATGACAGAGAATTTGAACGAATTTTACCTTAAATTGTAGGTTGTTGTAGGAAGTGTGTGGGGGTATAGGGGGGGGGGGGGGGGGGGGCAAAAGCAAACCCACAAATATCACCACATAATATAAAAAAAAATATCTTCCTATATTATATTGTTATTTGGGGATCACTACATCATATAGAAAGATATATCTTCCTATATTATATTGTTATTTGGGAGGGGGTTTCCGCCCCCCTTTTCCACCCCCATAGTTGCCTCTCAAAATAAGGGAAAAGTAGCTTTATTGAAGCGAAGCTTTTTCTTGGATGTTCGGGATCTCAGCTTGAGGAGTAACTTTCTGAAAACTGACACAATTTTGCGACATGGTCAGGTTATCTCTCTTTTCCCGAAGGACTCCCCCGTACATACGTATATATATATACTGCGCTCGGTGACGCTCGAGTCTCACCGATCGCCTTCGGATTCCGCTACATACATGTATATAGCCAGTGTTTAGTATTGCATATGCATATTACAGTGTGGACTCTGGACTGTGAACTGTGGATAAAGTGTGCACACCACACACACATCCATACATACATATATATATATATGTGTGTGCACACTGCAAGTCTATTTTCACATATGTTTTTGTGTGTAAATGTGCATGTACGTGTGTGCACTGTGTAACTGTGCGCGAATATGTGTATGTATGTAATACACACACTGAATAGTTAGTATTTTCGTTTTAATAAAATATATAATTACCAAAAAATGCTTGCATGTACGGCAGATCGATGCAGACAGCTACTAATTATTAAACGGGTTTTTGTAATATAAGTTAACCTCCTAATATTAAAAAATACGTCATATCTGAAAAAGGAAGCAAGATAGACCAAAAATAATAGTTTTCACGGGTCTCGTATAGGAAAAAATAAACACCCCGGTGCACAAATAGGTGTTGAGCTATGCGAATACATAACGTTAAATTTTCGTGTTTTGAATGTATCTTTATCAAATGAAAGGGTCAAACATTGAGAAAAATTATATCATATTCAGCAAACTATTACAATAATGCAGAAATGATTTTCCATGACCATGCATACACATAACCTAAAAATATTAAATAATATGCCATATTTTAAAAGGAAGCAATATAGACAAAAAAAAACGATTTTTACGGGTTTTCTAAAGGGTAAAAAAGATTCGCGGCCCACACATAGAGAGGTGTTGAAATATGCGAAACATAACCACAAATTTTAGTGTTTTGGATGTATCTTCATCAAATAAAAGAAGAAAATTTTGGAAAAAATCATATCATGTTCAGCAACCAATTACAAAAATGCAGAAGTGATTTTCCACGATCATTGTACACATAACTTCAAAATAATTATTAATTCGATGTATCTTGAAAAGGAAGCCAGATAGACAAAAAATAACAATTTTTATGAGTTATCTAAAGGGTCAAAAATATCACAGTGCACAAATAGAGAGCTGTTAAGATATGAAGAAAAAAACCATAATTTTCAATGTTTTCAACGTTTTTTTATAAAATCAAGGTTGAAAATTTTCGGAAAAATCATAGCATGTTTACAAATTTTTACTAATATGCAGAATAAGTTTTTCGTTTTTTGTCAAAACATAACCTGACGAACAATTTAAAATATGTAATTCAAGTATAAAAATAATTTTGACTTGGAATAATTGCCCTATGAATTTATGTTATAATGACTAAATATTACATGAAAATTATTATATATTTAGAAAATTGTCGTACATGTTTTACAATTATTGAAAGAGAGATTTCTTTAGTAGCTCTTGGGTCTGGTGATATAACCCCGATACTTGTCAATACATTAATGATTCATAACCCCTCTTTTTTTCACCGGAAAACTCTCGCTCTCTTTTTACTATATACGTATTCCAACTATCTTCGGAGTTGTCCCTTTTACTGTGTAACTTACATGACACAGTCCGTTCTTTTATTACCACTAATATCATACGGTACCGAGTACAGGACACGTGTTGACGTGCACGAGATAGATAATAACAGAGCAAGCAGATTTGCTTCTTCTGCGGGTCCCGAGACCCACACGCGTTTTTTTATCTGTAAAATTAGCCCAACAATATTTGGGTCAAACCCTTCTTCTAACCCCCCTAATCCCCCATACACATTTCTCTACCCCCCCACCAGCCCTCCTCAGCCCCCTTGCAGCCCCCCCTCGAAACATACAAAAATCTTTATTTCTTCGTTATTTTGGTTGGTCGGAATTCATCGACCCCCCCCCCCCTCCTCAACCACCACTTATCGCCCAAAAATAGCCGAAATTACCCGAAAGAAATCAATAATATAATAACTCTAACATTCTTCTAACATTATCGAACGCTTCCGAGAACAACCGATTGCAGCCGAATTCACTTCTTCCGTTGCTTATTAACAGCATTTACCCGATCTTGATCGAAGTCACCCGAAATAAGTCAACAACCCAATAACCCCATCAACTCTCTAACATTGTCAAACACTGCCGAAAACGACCGATCACAGTGGAAAACGCTTCATCCGTTGCTTGCTCCCATAGATCATCCAAAAACAGTCAATAACCCAAATACCCTTAAAACCCCGCAACATTATCGAAAAGGACCAATTGCAGTCTTCTCCACAGCTCCTTGAGATTTTCTGTTTGGTTTGCACGACTTATTTGGAAAATAGACACATGCACTAGATGGATAGCATTTAAAATATTTATTTTTGATCCTCATGATACATCTAAAATATATAATTCTAATATTAAGTTGTATAATATTTATGTGTATATTTACAGTAATTTTTTACTTCACTATTATTATTAAAAAATTTCAAATGTATTGAAGATTGCGTAACTGTATTTTGTTATCTATAAAATCATTCAATCTATTTTACTGTGCTTTCAATACTCGTCACACGAGTCTCCAGTTGAATTTAAGTTTAAGAAATAACTTTCAGTGACTGCTGTACAGATTATAAGGCACGTTTCATAAATGTTTTAACATCATTTTTAATTTCTATTGATTACCATGCCTCCTTTACCCGGCCACAGTCTCCAACAGATCCTTTACGCTTGCAAAAAAAAAGGGAAAAATTTGTGGTTTTTCCTATAATTAAAAATAGTTTAGCCTCACCCCACCGCCACCGAAAAAAATTATAGGAATAATAATAAACCTATAATGTAGAATACCTCCTTTGGAGCTCCCACCCTTCCAAAATACTCTGTCATCTTTAACACCATTTGCCTTTGATTTTATTGATTCGCCCACCTCAACCCCGTCCAAGCCTAATCAGCCACCCTCTCAGCCCCCCCCCCCCCTCCCCAAGAAATGCCGTTCATTTCTCTGTAAAATTATTCTAAAGTTATTTTCTTTACCTCTCCTGTATCTTGATTAGGTAGACGTTTCTCTGTAAAATTATTCTAAAGTTATTTTCTTTACCTCTCCTGTATCTTGATTAGGTAGACGTTTTTATCCCTTTTCTTCTAAATCCATATTTCGGTTAACTTTTTATCACATAGTTGTTTATATGAATTAAAATACATATTTCATATCATTTTTATCAATATTTTCCAAAACGCCCATGAAGCATACTGACAGACAAGCTAAGCTTTGTTGTTGTTGTGATTACTTATATAATTTTCAAAAATTCTTTAAACAATACCCAGGAGTAGACCACATGATGTACATTTGTGTATTAGATCAAATTTTACATTGGTGACCCCGCCGAAGAACAAAACAAACGCAACTTTCTATCACTTTCAGCCCCAGGTACGCAACATGGCCAAGTGCGTCTGCTCTGCGCCTGTTCACTGCTGAACCGCACACACCCATTCTCAACGACCTGCCGCGCTGCTGAAAATCATTCTCTCACGCATCTCCGCATTTTCCATGTCGGGTACACGCATATAAAACGCTGCTAATCTCACAACCCACAGTCTCGCCAATCACATGGTGCACACGCAAGGCCTTCCTCGCGTCATCCACATACTACACACGCTCAAATGCTTTCCTCGTGTCAGATCATATTCTGCACACTTAAAAAGCCTTCCGCACGTTAATCTCATGCTGCACACGCAGAGTTTCCTTACGTCAAACACGTCAATCACACACGCACACGCTAGAGAACGTGATCGTGGCATGTCGCATCTTTCTCAAAAAGAGCGTGAAAAATTCGGAGATCCACATTGTACAACATTATCAATTTCTTTCTCCCCCTTTCGTGCCTTCACATCTCGACACCTCCCTTTCATTACGTTACTTCCTACGGTTCACACCTATAGTCGTAACTGGGTGGGGAGTACTGTGGCGGCTCTTGAATAGCCCACGCCCAACAAATACACTTTCTGCTTCATTCACCAGATGGCAAAGCCTTCCAAAGTCGCGTTCCTGTCAAGTGGCGAAAAACGACCGTAGGTTAATATATAAGCGCGATAATTTTTATTCGATACCGCACTACTCCGGTGTCTAAGGCAGAGAGCACGTCGTCAGCCTTACTGATGAGTCTAGGCATGCTCTCGGGACGAAACATCTTTTTCTCTTTCTAGTAGACAACACGATCTTCACATTGTATAAAATAACAACAACCGTAAAAGTCATGGCAGATAAGTATTTTTGTAAAACTATAAAACCATGCCCTATTTCGAAAATTACTAATATTGAAATACACACTGTTAAGTAATAAATAATTGTTTTGTATAATAAAGTTTTCGCTGAACCGCCAGGACAATACATAAAACCAAATTTAAGATCTCTTTTACATATAATTTTAGAAATATATTTTTGATCATCATTTAACTGAACATATAATGATTCGAACATTTTTTTACAGAAAGCCATTTCATCGAAGTTATCTGTTTTTTGCAAAAAAAAATAATTACTATAGGTACAAAAAAATTAAAGTATTTACAAGACTTGTCTTCTAGAGTAAAAAATTTGATTCATGCGTAAAAGAGCTAGATTTTCTTTATCCAAATTTAAATCTTCTGTGAAATGTGTTTTATATTTATTCCAAATATTATCACTAGAAAAATTTTCTGAAAGTAAAAACCATGCGAAAAATTGTTTTCATCGATAAGGCAACATGACAGTATTTTCTTTAAAAATATTATCAATTTCGGTATAATATTACATCAATCCCATAGGTATAGCAGTATCTTGAAATGATTTATGACAAATCCTATTATATGTTCTACAATCTTCAAATGATGTCTTTCCTTTCACCTTATTTAACATTAGATTTGGAAGAAAAGCGTTCATTATCTTTCGGAGAAACAATATTTCATGTTCCAATAGCATTGTTTTTCATTTAATTTTTCCTCTTTTCCCAAATATTCACTTTTGAATTAAACATATAGTTTTCTGGTATATTTACGTAGTTTAATGATTTTGCAAAATCATTTATTTCATTCCATTTATACCAATCTGTAATATAAGTTTTCCGATTTTTCAAAGAACTTTAAAGTATGTTTTCTTCAAAAATAATTTCTAGTTTGTATGAAAAACATAATTTGTATGATAATATTAATATTCTAAAATAAATATAAGAACCATAAGAACAATAATATTGAAAAAAAATTTCAAAAATCCATGTTATATAAGGTATAATAGGAATGAAAGAAAATTCAGAATGATTATTAGTAAAAAAATTAAATGTTACACTTACATATATAATATAAATATAAGGGGTTGGCTCGCGGACCGGGCAGGGGGCAAAACCTCACTAGTATTTACGTACGTCATTACATAAATCTAAAGTAACTCACTATTTCACTTTTTTCTTGAAATATTTCTTATACACATTTATTCATTCCAATACGTCGCATATTGTTTCAAATAATTATTCAATTTATCGAATACTTAGAGCAAATAAATATTTATTTGTCGGTAATAAGTGGTCTATCATTTGAAATAAATATTTAATTATTCAAATACTTAAAACATATAAATATGTATTCATTTGAAATTAATAATTATATTAACATTGCTCATACGTTTGGTGCCGTATCAAGCGAAAGGTCCTGGTGGTGACGCTAAGTAAAACTGGATATATCCAATTAAATAATAGTAACAATAATTAAAAATTATCAGTAGTGACTTCAATAATTTTAATATTATAAGGGAGTAAAAATCAATTTATTTTTAGTATACTCAATGTTCGTCAAACGTTTAAAATTTAGTATTAAAATTGAATTTTCTTAAAATTTTAATATTTTACCCTTTATTGTTTTGTTGGAAATATATTCTTCCTGCAAAATACCATAGAATAGAATTTATCTTCAACTATAATTAATTATAAACAAGTAATGTTAGTGTGCGAATTTTTCAACATTTTTGTTCTCCGAAATAAAATGGTTGACCCACTAGTTTCAAAAAAGAAATGAAAAGTGAAGCGCCTAAACTATGACCTACAATTTTTTTTAGCTCAAAATAATTATTTGTATCAATCCAAATAAACCACCTTAAGCTTAAAGATTGGTTGTATTACGGAAAATTTATTTCTTTTAGTGTCGGAATGACCGCATGATAAGCGAACGAACGATGTGAATCGAACGCACCCTTAAGTACAGAAAATGTTTGCTTGCTGCTATCTTCACTATTCGTTTCGTGCAGCAATCTTAAACAGCGCCATCTATGTCACCTGCGAGGGAAAAAACGGTGGTACTAACTCACAAGAATACATAGCATATTGTGGGCCATGACATCTTATAAATTTTTTTTGAGGCATTGATGGATCTCTTGTAACTAAGTTAAGTGTTTTTAGCGATGTGGATTAGTTTTGAACCGACAGTAATTTTTTCACTGATTTAAAATGAAAAAAAAAGTTTTCCCTAAGAAATACATGTGTTTTGTGAGTTAGTATGGATAATTTTTCCCGATGGTGGCGCTGTTTCAGATTGCTGCACGAAGCGAATAAGACCACATTTTACGAACATTGCAGTAAGAAAATTTTTTGCATATTTCAATAAATGCATTTATTTGAATTTTATTTATTCAAATTAAATAAACCGTTACTTTATTTGATAAACATTCATTCGAAACAGGCAAATGAATTATTACGGCTCTGACATATTTCAGTTGAAAAAAAATTTATTAGAAAATAAAAAATATTTATTAGAATACAACGAACACATGATTTGATCGCTACAAATGAATCATTTGTAAGAATATGTTCAGAAACTGGATTTATTTGTTTTACATTAGTTGTTTTGCTGACGAAGAAATAATATTTATTCAAATCAAATAAATATTTAGTAATTTAAAGATCGTAGATTGGCGGAATACTAAACATTTTTTCTATTCGATAAACATTTATTTGATTAAAGTAACATTATTGAGTGATATCATTTCGGTCGTTTCAGTAAATAAAACTGTGCACAATTAAATGATTTATTTGAATAAAAAAAAATACATTATTTATTCGGTACATTAATAAGAAGACGTTCGAAAAAATAATTTATTTGTCAAATAAGTTCATTTGCTGACGGAGAAACGAAATTCGATCTAAATAGCACTTATTTTGCGAGTATTAACGGATTCCTTTGAATTAATGTAATTGGGAAGGACTAAATAATTAATTCATTAACGAACATATAATTTTTTGATAACTAACATTCATTTAGATTTTTTATTTATAATCATAGTAGAAGTACATCGATCAATAATGTTTACATATTAACTAGAGTATTTATCAACATTTATTGATTTTCACTTATTATTTCATCACAAGTATTACATGATCACTATTTAGCCATGTCAGTCAATTGAACAAATATAATATTCCTTTTACGTGCTAGAAAAAAAACCTTCAATTGATTAAAAATTTTATTTAAATCAATGTAAATATTCATTTTCTTAAAACGATTGTTCGTTTATTTATATGTGTATTCAAAAAATAAGAAAAAATAAATAAATCCCTTCTCTTCCCTCTCTTCAGCAAAGTCTTCATGTGGCACATAGAGGATCTCATCTTCAACTTAACCTCAGCTCGAGTAGAAAATGTTCTACATTGGGCACGGTATATGTGACAGATGTTTTCTGAATTTAGAGGGGGCCAGAGCGAACCGTAGGCGGCAAAAAAAACACAAGTTATATGCCACCACAATGCCCGAATATTGCTTTACCATTTTCCAAACCTCTTCCAATCCTTAAATCTAGACCTTTGCCATTCTTATGGGGTTCAATCAAAGTTCCTGTTCTAATAATAGCGCTTTCATCTTTTTATTATATCTCTTACTTTCATCCAATTGTTTTTGAGCAGATTTAGCCTCGTTAATAGCCTTAACAATACAAGTAGCACCTATAGCACTTAAACCAGCAAATGCTGGAATCAGGTATGGTGAAAATCCTCCAATTTTCTGCGGAACATAAAACACTCGGAGCATCACAACCTTTTTTTTCACCACCAGCTTTTTTCACATCCTGTCGCACTACTCTTAACGCTAAACTTATAACTTTTCGAGCACAATCTTTTCCAACCATGGACTTCAAAGCAAATTTAAGTAAGCTTTTTAAAGTAATTTTCATCTTCTTTTGGCCTCTTTTCTTACTAACTTTTATAGCGTTTGAAGACGCTCACATGTCAAATTTAGATTCTAATTTCATGGTGATAGTGACAGCACAAGCAACAGCTTTTTCATAAAAACTCACGTCTTCAGCTTTGAATCTTCGCCAAGCCTTTTCTGTAAGAACCTCGTTTGCAGCGTTTCTTGCTGCAATATTTTCTTGGTTCTGTGAGTAGGGTATATCATGTTGTTTGCAAGCCTGATCCAGCATATTGATATGTGGATCTCCACGAGCTAATCTTTTGGCTAACTTGGTGCCTGGTCCACAATACTGATATCCCGGTATGTGCAGCTCTATAGGCAGTTTGATAATGAGTGTGATTATTACTCCACGGCCCTGACGACGATAGATAATCATTTATTATCAAGCGATCAACAACAAATAAGCACAAAATATGATTAACACATTATTTATAGTTTCATGTCTTAGTTAAGTCAGCATACTAACAATTCGGAAAATGAAATATTAAGCATCCTGTGGCAAGCAAGATAATACGACTAATAAGTCTAAAAATATAAAGGCATACTTTTTACAGTATTGGGTTTTAGTGTCAGTTTTGTCAGCATACAGTCAACATGAGCTGTGTGGAAGAGACCGTGGAACTTCCTGTAGTGAAATTCAACGAATGTTGTTGAGCAAGATAAGAAAATAATACGCCATTGTCATTTGTTACCTGATACGATAAGAGCTATCTCTTGTGGTCCGTAAATCTGTGGAAAAACAACCAGCTTGCTAGCTCTTATTACTCATCCCAACAGATTGAGATTTTATAATGTTTATCTATACTCAAAGTCGTTGAATCAGCCAAAGTATAAGTTTCTAAAACAGTTATTGTACCCTATTGATAGTGTAAACTATTTTTTATTCAGCGAGCATGAATCAGTCATGTCTCCAGATGAGGCACTGCCCAACTCTATAATTATATTCGATGATATTGCCTGTAAATAACAAGATAATGTAAGAGCCTTTTTCTGCATGGGATGTCACAAAAGTTTAAAAGAGAGAATTTTGAGAAGTATATTGGTGAAACATTTATGCCTATTACTGATCCCCTCCGTAAGATTATCTAAAAACGAAAAAAAAAAAAAAAAAAAAGTACACCGCAAAGACCCCAACCCCCACCCAAAAAAAACTTAAAAACTATAAACAAGAAAACAAATACATAAAGAAAACAATGCCTATTAAGAAGAAAACAAATATATTGGTACAACAATGTTCCACTCTGCCAGAAGTACTAGTGATGATGATGATATAACTTCTTCAGATAATCCTATAACAAATTATGATACAGTTGTGAAAAAGAGTAATTATGATGATGATAGTGATATCGGGCTCGATGCGAACAAAAATTTATCCATTAATCCATACTTACAAATAGTAGATAGAAAGGAGAAATAATTAGACCGAATTTATGGAATAAAAGAAGAGAATGGACGATATATAATTAGAAATTCACCCACACATATCAATACTAATGAAATTAAAATAAATTACCTAAAGTATTCAATAACCGATGGATTAGCGGCACCGTTCTTAAAAAAGCATCCTTATGATGTTCACTTGACACCAGACAATTTAAAGAAATACAAACGAATCTTGAAAACTTCGAGCGCGCATTGAAGAAGATTCAATGAAAATGATACCCTACGTTTATACAATAGTAAAAAATTAAATACTGTTATCGCTCCGGTGTTTAATCTTACCCAAACGAGTAAATTCGTATTTACCAATGTGTAGTCGTAAACAATATTCTGCGATAAAAGTTACTTTAATTTTAGATGACTTGACATGAAAAATACGAAAATATTCCTGTTTTTAAACCTCAACCCTTTTTTTGGGGTAGGCCTACCCCAACCGGGGCCTGGGGCACTTTTCCTTGTTGCCCCTCCCCCTGTCCTCGCTTGTGGCAGGCCTGCTCAGCTTTAAAGAATGCAGGGGCAACTTTTTATTAAAATTTTTTTTTTTACGACAATTACAATGCCGTTAAATTTATTAAAAAATATGCAAATTTAGCGGAGGTATTTGCCATTGTTTAAGTTGAAAAATTGTTTTTTTCTTGCCAAATCGTAAAAATGCAGATATAATTATTTTATTTACACTTTATTGTACATGATACTAAACAATATATATTTACTAAAGCCTAATAACGATTTATTTTAATCTAGTTTTGCGATAAGACCTCAAAGTTTTACTTCTAAATATAAATTTACAAAAAACTTCACAATATTTCGCATTGATCCAAAGTGCATCTCGTTTGGTTCGTTGAGGGCTACAAATTCTCGATGCCACATTAAGATTGGCTCAATGCTCTTAGTTTTGCAGCAATCCAAAGACTTTCAATAAAAAAATGTTATTTTAGTTTTTGACAATTTTTTTTATCATGAAAAGTGAAAAATTGGTATGGGTAATAGCTTTTCTTGTAGATAATTTCATTACGAAGAAATTGACGTCGGTAAAATTTTTCTCGTAGCAGTAGAAAGGAAGATACAAACAGAAAACCAAGAAACAATTTCAATTTTTGTATAAATTGTTAAATAAATAAATGATGACGTATTATGCCATTAAAACTATTTTTTTCGTATTTCTAAGAAAATTTTGAAGAGAAATAAGTAATGTTTTTTCTTGCGGAAATCTCTAACTACGATGTTTAACTCGTTAGTATTCAAGGAAAATCGATGAATCAACTTACAATAATTTATGAATTCTCCACAAGCGACCTAGTTTCGCTCGAAATTCATAAAATGTCAAAAAATATATTTCTTCATTTAAAAAAAATTATAACTAAAATGTGATAACTTTCAATCAACAAAAGTCTGATGCAAATTTTCAAAATCCAAATATTTTTTATACAGCGTAATTCTTTGGTGTCTCAAGAATAAATGTATACATTGATAGATCTTAATATCGAGTTGAAAAATTTCTATAAGCAATTCCGTGATAATTTATTGCCCACGTGAGACAATAAGTTAACAGCAGTCGACGCATGTTTCCCCATGTATTGAGCATTGGGTGGCGAGCTGCGTTTTTATCTTTACTCCAATATCTTTAAAAAAGTCGTGTTGACACATATTTTTCAAGACACCATTGGAAAGGTCATTATTCAAACTATTAGTCCTTAGTTTTTTGTTTACCCGTCCTATCACCACGCAAAGTAAATGACTACTTCTGGTGAAAATTCCATAACCTTCTATAAGACCTTTGTTTAAAATCTGAATATTGACAAGCTTTTTCTCAAAACTTTTTGTGTTTACCTATGCTAAAATTTTTAGTTCAGGTTCGCAATTACGTACTTTATATTACCTATAAGATTTAGTAATGTGGCCCAGCTTTTGAATATTAAAAAAGCCTTCTCAATATCGTTGAGAACGGAAACAGTTGTGTCAATTTATATAATTTGTTTATAAGCCCAAGGTTAGAGTGGGCTATCTCCAAAAGAAATTTGGGATACCGTCCTTGCTTCATCCTCATTGCACAGATATTCGTTCTATATTTATGCATGTAGCACATAAGCGCGCCAATTCCATCCTGCGCTGCAAGCGTCTCGGCTATGATCGTTTGCGTAGCCATATATCTAATCTTTATCGAATATTTTTCTCCTACCTTTTCTTACGCTCTGCATAAATATGTTGGACCAATATTAATAAAATTATTATTTGATTTGGTTTGGTATGTAAGTAATCTATATTGATTTGCAAAAATCAATTAGTTTGGCTCTCAACAAACCGTGTGCGTATCGCACAAAATACACTGTTGATTATTATTAATTATGTGGTATTTGTATTAAAAAGCCATAGTAAATAAAAACTATTTAGTTTTTGTAAGCGCTCGTTCGAAGATGTACCATCTTAAATAATTTTTGTCTACGTTGGAAAAGAAAGAGTACTTTAGCGAGGGGAAATTCCGCTAGTTGGCCGCGTCACAATTAGTCAAGAAAGGGCTGATTGGGGGAGGGGGGATTTCTTTTCTTCGATACTTGAAATAAGCAAGCAACGTTAACCACGGGGTGAAAGAACATATGGTTCGACCACGGTCGTTCGGGAACAATGACTTTTTCTTGTTCCCCCGTTTCCATGCCAATTGTCGCAAATACATTTATCGTTATTTTTGCTTCTTGTGATTTCTTTTATAGACAATCAAACGCCAAATCACTTTTGTCGTTCAACGAGAAAATGTCTTAAAGTAAAGTTACTTGGTTGTGAACTTCATCTCTCTTGTTTCTTTCATTTTAAAAGTTAATTAAGTTGGAAACAGCCATACTGGAGTGCAATTATCTATTTTTATATACATTGGTTAACGTTTCGCTATTGATTATAGTCTCTTCAGAACAATTAATGCATATGTACAGATAATAATATGAACAACAAAAATATAATTATCAATTATAGAGTTAAATACATAAAGAATAATCCATACATTTTTAACCTTTTTACAGATGCCTCAGGCGCACAAACTCAATGGAGACATCCCATAATACTATTACATTTTAGCGTGGTGAACTCCATTAAAATATATCATTTATCCTTTTAATAAATTTCACTACGCTAAAATGTAATAGTATCATGGGATGTCTCCAATGGGTTTGTGTACCTGTGGTACCTGTAAAAAGGTTAAAAATGTAATATTTATATTTTTAAATATTGTATGTAATATTTTTTATGTATTGAACTCTATAATCTATAAATGTATTTTTGTTGTTTATATTATTATTTGTAGATAGGCATTAATCGTCCTGAAGAGGCTAGAATCCATAGCGAAACGTCGACCAAATATGTAGATACAAATAAATAATTGCACTCCAGTATGGCTTTTTTAATATAATACTAGATTATCCAAATTAAGGAGTGAGATACTGATGTTGAAGAAGTGCAATATGAAGAATATCAACTATGGTTTATGTTGCAATAAGTAATCGAATAGTTTATAGACTCCCGTCTCTGTATCAATCATGTATGGGGATGGCGACTTGGCAAGATCGGATGGTGCCACGCTGCCAGGTATAGGGGAATCCCCAGTTGACATTGATGAACACAAATGTCGATAATTAAATATTTCAAGCGCTTTGATTGGCTAAAGTCTCGTCTCCCTGGTGCCCTCCAAAAAGTTGTTGTGCTGAGCCACAGTACTAAATCTTATAGGTAATATGTAGTACGTTATTGCGAACCTAAACTAAAAATTTCAGCATAGGTAAATACGTAAAGTTTTGAGAAAAAGCTTGTCAATATTCAGATTTTCAACAAAGTCCTTATGGAAGGTTATGGAATTTTCACCGGCAGTGGTAATTTACTTTGCGTGATGATAGGACAGGTTAACAAAAAACTAAAGACTAATAGTTTGAATAATAACCTTTCCAATGGTGTCTTGAAAAATGTGTGTCAACACAACTTTTTTAAAGATATTGAAGTAAAGATAAAAACGCGGCTCGTCACCCTCTGCTGAATACATGAGGAAACAAACGTCGACTGCTGTTAACTTACCGTTTTACGTGGGCAAACAATTATCATGAAATTGGTTATAGAAATTTTTTAACTCAATATTAGGATCTATCAATGTATATACTTATTCTTGAGACACTAAAGAATTACGCTGTTTAAAAAATATTTGGATTTTTAAAAATTTGCATCAGACTTTTTTTGATCAAAGTTATCATATTTTAGTTATAATTGAAAAAAAAAAAAAATATATATTTTTTGACATTTTATGAATTTCGAGCGAAACTAGATCACTTGTGGAGTATTCCTAAATTATTGTAAGTTGATTCATCGATTTTCCTTGAACACTAACGAGTTAAACATCGTAGTTAGAGCTTTAAGTCACGTAGTCAGTAAAGAGTCTTCTGAATCAACGGTTAGTCTATGTCTGGTAGTAAATAGGGTTTATGCCTGCAAAATTCCATTAAGTCTGTAAGGTAGATTATCAAAAAATGTTTGTCACGTATTTTTTTCTTTTTTTACATGAACAAAATTAGATAGAGATAAAGCAAGTCGAAATTCAGGAGTGGGAGCCATATGACGTCGTACCTGTATAAAATCCTCATGAAGTCCACTACAGGTATGACGTCACCGCGTAATTTTACTCGCTTTATTGCCGTCACTTTTAGTTTATATATATAAAAAAAAAAAAAATACTTAATACATTGTTTGATAATCTACCTAACGTACCTAACAGATTTTCAAAAAAAATTTTATGCATGGACCCTATTTCAACAGCATGATTTCCACAAGATAAAAAATTACTCATTTCTCTTTAAAATTTTCTCAGAAATACGAAAAAAATTTTTTTAATGGCATAATACGTCATCATTTGTTTATTTAACAATTTATACAAAAATTAAAATTGTTTTTTGATTTTCTGTTTGTATCTTCCTTTCTACTGCTCCAAGAAAAATTTTACCGACGTCAATTTCTTCGTTATGAAATTATCTACAAGAAAGGCTATGACCTATACCAATTTTTCACTGTTCATAATAAAAAAAACTGCCCAAAACTAAAAAAACATTTTTTCATTGAAAGTCTTTGGATTGCCGTAAAACAAATAGTATTAAGCCAATCCTAATGTGGCATCGAGAATTTGAAGCTCTCAACGAACCAAACGAGATGCACTTTGGATCAATGCGAAATATTGTGAAGTTTTTTGTAAATTAATATTTAAAAGTAAAACTTTGAGGTCTTATCGCAAAACTAGATTAAAATATATCGTTATTAGGCTTTAGTAAATATATGTTGTTTAGTATTATGTACAATGAAGTGTAAATAAAATATTAATTACTGCATTTTCAACGATTTGGCAAGAAAAAAACAATTTTATAACTTAAACAATGGCAAATGATTTTGCTAATTTTGCATATTCTTTAATAAATTCAACGGCATAGTAACTGTTGTAAAAGAAGAAGATTTGAATAAAAAGTTACCCTGGCTTTCTTTAAAGCTGAGCAGGCCCGCCACAAGAGAGGGGTGGGGGGCAACTGGGATAAAGTGCCTCAGGCCATGGTTAGGGGAAGCCCACCCCAAAAAAGGGTTAAGGTTTAAAAACAGTAATATTTTCGTATTTTTAATGTCAAGTCATCTAAAATTAGAGTAACTTTTATAGTAGAATATTGTTTAGGACTACAGATTGGTAAATATGAATTTACTTGTATACAGATAATGAATGCAAGTTTTATAAGAATTTTCATGTACCAAAATTTTTTTTCTTGATTGTATTTCTGCAAAATCGTCTATAACATCATGGTAATCTACATTTATTGCCAGATCTTTTTCCATCGACAGAATCATACAATGATTTAAACGTGACTGACCCATACATCATCTTGGATAATTCTTTATAATTTGTAGTTTAATGAAACCTCGATCACCAGTTTCTACACTGATAGGAAAAACAATCAAAATAGAGAAGCAAATGCATATTTGAGGCAAAACTGGTTGAAGACCTATATTATAGATCTCATTGAGAAGTTTAAGTGTTAAATAGGTTGTGCCTAAATTATTCACTTTGAATGTGTGTACCGTAAATTTTCTTCGTACGCATTAATTTATTAATTAAGTTGTCTTTGTCCACATCTTTAGAGTAGTAATTTATTGTGGGTTGTAAAGCTTTGGATTAGTTTTCAGCGAATAATTTGCTAAAATTGGATTAATTTAAAATAGGCACGAAATACGAGACGCAGAGTCAGTTGTGTTAACAATATTATTTAAATCGGATGTAAATTTCTGCTTAGGTGAATTCAAATTATCAGAGGATTACTCGTCATGAAATTTTTTTTGTGTTCTTTCCTTAAATGTCTTTCTGAAGTCCGCAGAAACTGTCATACTTAATGCTTTTGATTGAGCTTTATTAAAAATGAGATCCCAAGAGTCACGAATGATACATTTTTTTAAAAATAAATCTTTAATTCAGTCAGTGGCATCTTGAAGAGTAATCTTGGGACTTTGAATTCATGTAGAAAATTCATATAGAACTGCATACTTTTTTAATGCTGTAAAATCTTGATTAAATTTTGATAAAATTATTTTGCTTAGTTTATTAATGTATAAAAACTTATGTTTACACCAGATTTTATAGAGTATCAAATGTTAAGCAGTAAGATATTTTTTAGGATTACAAACCTATTTATATATACCAATACATATATTACATACATGTACAGGGGGCAGGGCCGTATCCAGAATTATTTTCGGAAAGGGATTTTGCCTACATAAATAAACATATGTACATGTATATGTATGTATATTACTGGGTTACAGGGTTATTATTGAAGTTCACGTTTTTTTCAATTGCAGCTGAGCGGATGAGTTTTGTAAAACAAAAAATCTTTATAAGTTGGTAAGTTTGGAAATTCATCCATTGATGATAAGCTTTAGTTTGGATTAAAACAGTCAGTTTACGAATGTATGCGACAATCTAAACTCAAAACAATTTCTGTATATTCTTCAGATATTCCGTTCTTATGTGACCGAACTGTTTTGGCGATATCTTGCACGGATTCATAAAAAAAAATCGTTCGTAGAGCGTAATTTTCGCTTAGGCGGGCTCTCTGCTCTTGCCTCCC
>JAPYYV010021528.1:0-11644 GCA_030522625.1 Copidosoma aretas
TACCGTATATATATACCGTGTGGCGTAATACAACATTGGTTGTCAAAACGCCATGTCTGAGCCCCTTAGGGGGCGATGATGAATATAAAAAAAAAAAAAAGTACATATAAAAGAGTTTAAGAAATGTGTAGTGTGGTGAAGGAAGAGAGAGGAAAGGGAAACGAGCGAACGAGCAAAAGTAGCGGAGGAGGAGAAGAGTACTGTACACATCATGTATACATAGTATTATAAGTACGAGAGGGACATAAGATAGCTCGATCCCTCCTTCTCGCTCTTTTTACTGTTTCGGAGTTCGGAGCGCGCGACGGCGGCGGCCAGCACGGCCGATCTTATACTCTATACCGATATATACGCTGTTGTATAGTATATGTACAACGTGCCTCTGCAGAGTGTGTATACCTTATACGCGGGAGAGAGAAAGAGAGCGCCTACTTATGTACATTCAAATGTCCCTGTTCATCCCACGGACGGTATACAATACCGGGAGGACCTGGAGAACCGTGGAGAACGGACAGACCCAGAGGCAGACAGTCATATACTGCACAGGCTGATGTGTTTTATATACCGAGAGCGAGGGAGGGAGACAGAGGAGCGCTCTACACACTTCTATTTGCCATGCCTAGCTTATTATATATAGCTGCTTTAGGTTAGTACACTATATAATACAAAAAAAAAAAAAAATATATAGCTGCAATTTATAAAGCTATATATGCTATGTTGTATATACCTGCCAGTATGTGAGTATATATTTCGGCGAGCTTTTCGTATAGCGTGCCGCCGCGGGTTTTCGCTAACCGACTCCGAATTCCGAACCGCAGAGGGAGGCATTCGATTTCGTGCCATGAGGCAGTATAAGTACACCAGCAGCAGTGAGTACCGCCTATGTGTAGCTGCGGCTAAGTGCGTTAGCATCAACGAACAGCAGCGGCGGCGCGCGCGGGTGCGGTGAAAAATCTCCGCTGACTTTATACCTAGGTACTTGCTTGCCGGAGGAGAGTGGCCAGAGCAGCACACGGCACCGGCGCGCGAGCGAGCGACTCGGCAGCGCTTATATTATATACAGTGCCGACCGACACGATTCTCTTTGCGCTCCTTTTCTCTTCTCCTCGTCGTTCCGTGGACTTTCTGTCGACGTCTGCTGGCTTTTGGGCACTAGCAGCAGCTGGGGAACGGTCGTCTTTTGGCTTCCCTGCATGCTTGCGCTTTTCAAGTTTCAAAAGGAATCGTCGTTTAGGGACGGAAGCAGCGCGAGTGCACGTGCCTATCATCATCATCTGTGAGTGCGTGTATTATTCAACGATAAAACGTGTCGCGAAAGAAGAGGAGGATGATCTTGTGAATTTTAATCTGTCGGTGCCCGTATTACTTAAATCAGGCTGTACTACGGCTGCCCGTAACAGCTGAAGGAGCAGGAGAAAGTGCGCGAGTGTTTTCAAAACAGACTTCCTCGATCGCAGAGCGAACGAACGAGGCGGTTCAAATGTAAAAAAAAAGAGCGATGACGTCTGACGAGATCGGCTAGAGGCTTCCCGCCGAAAAAGCTCCGAAAGCGGAGCTTTAAAATCTCGGGACGGCAGTTGAAGTTGCGGAGTATGTATATATCGAGTCAGGCAGGCAACTCTCACTCGGCATTCCTCCGTCTCTGGAATTCCAGCGCTCTTTTCCGTCTTCCCCACCTCTTTCTCTCTCTCTCTCTCTCGCTTGAGCTTGTGGCGAGATAATATATACTCGCATGCCTGATGCCCGATAGAGTATATTATATACATGCCAGTGCGAGGGAGCGCTAAACTTTTCTCCTCACCAGCTGCGTTCTGAACTTGCTCGAGGAGGAGGAGGAGAAGCTCTTTCCCGTGTTTTAAATATAGAGAGAGGGGGCCTCGCGCGCGCGCTCGGCTGCAGTGGTTCGGCACGGTTTCGCGGGGATTTCGCCAAGTTCGGATTTCGGAGCGCGCGCCTGTAGAGTCGGAATTGCCGAGTCGGTTCGAACAGTCGTGCGCGCCTATTTTACATGCGGTGGACAGACATCCACGGCTAATAAGCAAGTATATATAGGAGCGTGGCGCGGAGGAGAGCGAGGGGCCTGCCGGCAGTATAATATATACTTAGGCGCTCGTGGAATTCGCCGCGCGAAAGTGTCGTTCGATGGGCAGAAAACGGAGGAGGAGGAGGCGAGCAGCAGCAATGCAAAGTAGCATGAGCACCAGCAGCAGCAGCAGCAGCAGTAGTAACAGCAACGCCAGTCACAGTGGCGCGGTGCGCTCGGCAATGTGAAACTTGGTATTTTATTCGCCGCACTGTCATTTTTTGTTCGTTCGTTTGTTTGTTGGTCGAGTGTCGTCGTGCGTGTTATACGTACGTTGTATAATATGCAAGTAGCGGTGAATAAATGTGTATAATCGGCGCGGTTGTGTCGCCCGGTTTCGATTTGTCCGCAAATACCCGCGCAGATAGTACTAGTGCGTGCAGGCCGTGCGTGGTGGAGGTTCACCGATCGGTAGCAAGAGCTGCAGCAGCAGAGAGGTTTTGCCGTGAAAAGAGTGAGCGAGACAAAAGGAGGTTACAGAAGCCGGTCGAGGAGTAGTGGTGGTGGTGGTGGTAGTAGTGGTAGAGAGATACTCGATCTCTGTGCAACAGGGAGAGAAAAAAAAAAGCGAGCCGAGAGAGCCAGGAACGCAGCAGCAGCAGTACCAGCGGCAGTAGCGGCCGGAAAAAGAAGAGAGCTTGGCCGCTCGGCTCTCGGCTCGCGTGCAACGGTATAATATCTTCTCCGAGGCTCTGCAGCTGCTGAGCTCGCGACCGCTGTCTGTGCTGCGGCTCCTCTCTCGTACGGCACAGCTCCGGCTGCCGGATCCGGGGTGAGGAGGTTTTCGTGCTAGTGGCCTTAAAGTGGGTGCTGCAGGTGTTCCTGCAGGAAGAGAAAAGAGAGCGTTCGCATCACGCAAGCACCCAAATCGATCGTTTGGAATCGGAGTTCGGGAAGCAAACGTATATTATGCGCAAAAGTGGTGAAGTGCCAAGTGGTTTTGTTTGTTTGCCGATCGAAGAAAAAGAGGAAGATAATTTGAAAAAAAGTTCGTTCAGTGTGCCCATCGGAGTGCCGATAGTATATCAGTGAATCGGGAGATCGCGAGCAGCGGTAATCGGCCCCTGTTAATTGTTCGTTCGTATACGAATAATACGATGCAAAAAAGTGTCGGTCCTCCCTCACGCGCATTGCATTATAGTATAATAATAATATTTACACGTAAATTCGATTAATACAAAAAATTAAGTCAGTTACATATTCAAATACCCACACACAAACGAGTGATAAATAAAAAAAAATAAAAAAAACACACGCGCATCACACATGTGTACGTGGAAATAGAGTGTGCATCAAGAGCAGTGCAAGGAGGCAGTGGTGCTGGTAGTGCAGGGCACAAAAGAAGAAGAACAAGAGGAAGAAGAGAAGGAGAAAGAGGAGCCGATGCATGAGGGCATCGCAAGCTACCAGCAGCAGCGGCACGCCGAGGACGACGACGACGACGACGACGACGACGACGACGACGACGACGACGACGTCGCGCTATCATGCTAACGGTGGAATTCCGCTCGAGAGGAATCTGAAGGCGGGGATTCTGACGTCACTCCGCTCATGATAATGAGGTATCATGATGGCGGGCGCAGCAGCGCAGGCCTGGCTCGTCCTCCCCCTCCCCCGCTCGTGCTCCGAACTCCGAAACGCGTGAGAGCGAAAGAGGGAGAGGAGAAAAAAAAATATGTGGCATGTGCGTGTATGCGTCTGTCTCGTCTTTCGCTGTGTTTGCGTTTTATATGTTGTACGTGTGGTATGTCTCTCTCTTTCTCTCTCTCGCTTTTGAGAGGCTCTCTTCTACGCTATGTATGCGCGAACCGATCTCTTCTTCGTCTTTATTTCTAGCAAGTATTAAGTACAATTTGTTTTCCCCCCGTTTTCGTGATGGACAGTCGTAAAGTCGTAAACCGACATGTTGGGCCCGCTCGGTGAATGAAAAATGAAGCGCAAACCGGGGTAAGTACCGGTATTTATGGGAGGTATCGGTATGAGAGTCTGGGAATAAGCTAGTACTTACGTAAATCCGACACAAATCGGCCATACTAAAAACTTCACCTCGGGGTTATTAGCCTACAAACGCGTGCATGTGACTTCGATTTTAAGCTCTCTGTCTGGCCGTTTTCGTGAATCGCAAGGTGTGCGCAAACGTGTGCACGAAATCACGAGCCGGTTCGCACAACACGTGCTGTTCATGTGTTACTTACCACCCGGTTCCGTTCGTGAGTGATGTTTTTTTATCGATGTAAAAAAAAACCAAAAATTCTTCTCGGGCAAGCTCGAAAATAACAATCGCTTCGAGATAGAACACAATTTTTATCTCCTAACAACGTATCTCTCTCGTTGGCATTTGATGAACTTTTAAAGTCGAAATGCAATGCAAGTATTCTTTTTTTTTGTCCTTTTTGTACAGACGATGCGTTGTATTTCTTCGGTACATTTGTTTCGAGAGCATTTTTCTTCATTTACGCATGAATTACTCGCGGGTATAATATGCGCAATGATTTTAGATGAGCAGCAGTCGAGCCGATTATTGGGAAGCGAGTTGGGAAGCCAATGAGTCAGGCTAATAAAATATTTGGACGGCGAATATCTGTGCTTTCTTTGTAAACGTGCGTGTACAACGTGGCACTACTGGAATTGAAATGAGTCGCTTTTGACACGACTGAGTGTAAAAATTAATATTTTTCGTCGGTGAGAAAAATTCGTCGATTCACTTTTCCGAATGATTTCGTGAAACTCGTCTCTCACTATTATGGCTTGCAATGGTGTGTATAACGCTCGTGATCTATATGAATGCTTGAAAAAATAACGATAGCTAGTAGCTGCGTTAATGAAGATAAAACTATATATTCTCCAATTGTATTTTACTGTCGTCGCTGTCGTACTTATAGTGTCGTCGTTCCATTTGCGAAACTCTTTCTCATTAAAAACACAAAATTAAACGCCCCCTCGGTATTTAATTGCACGGCTCGGGCTCTACGCGCTCAATTTGCATTCCAGCGGTGCTATAATAATGTATACTAGCTTGCTCCGTCTGAAATTCATTGTATGCTAATATCATCGCGTATAATAATTTTGCACGATCGCTCGGTAATTGGTCGACATGTGTATTATTTGCATAATACGCTAATGCAAACAAAAACTGGCTTCGAAAATATTTTTTCGATTCTTCGAATTTTACCGACGCGCTCTCGAGTATCAAATTAATTTTGTACTTGATTTCGTGCCCAACGCGTGACCAAGAAGAGACGAGGGAAAATGTCATGAAAAAAAAAGAGAGCCTCGCGAGGAAAAATAGCACTTGTTAAAGGAACCAAAGACGGGGAAAGGGGGTGGACGAGCGAGGGATTGCGTGGTTCACGAAAAAAATAAATAAAATAAGTGATAAGTGCATGGGAGTGACGAGAAGTGGTCGAGTGATCGGTTCTTTCGCTATGATTGGATTTAGAGCGCAGTGAACTATGCCAAGGAGACGAAATGGGGAGATACCGCTTCCGGAAGGGTGGGACGTCGCGCAGGACTACGACGGAAAGGTGTACTTCATCGACCACAACACGAGGAAAACGACGTGGATCGACCCTCGTGACAGGTGAGTGTCTCTCTGCTAATCGTTTTCTCATTTTGGACTTTAAATAATCTTTCCCTCCGAGTGTCGATCTTTAAACCGAGAGTGACCAAATCAAAAATAAAAACTGTGACAGTTTTATAATCCCATTATCAATTACTAAAGTTTCACACTTTGCGATTACATTGCGGAAAAAGTCGATTCGTCAATAGATTACTGTACTTCAGATAAGACATACTTATTATCTCTCGTCCAAGTTTGAGACACAATACTGTTTGCCTCGCTGTTTACTGTTGTCGTCGCGTGACGATGGAATATTGTTTGTATAGTATACACATTGCTAACCGGAACAAAAGCCGGCTCGACATTCCTATCGTCACGAAAACGAGTTTTTGTAAATACAATTATTGTTCGCAATATCTTCCTTCATAAATACCGATTTAATCGAAAAGACCAACGCTCGGATGATGGTTGCACTTCCCGAACGTGTGTGTATGCATAAATAAAACATGAGAGGGTAAATTCGTGCATTGCTTGCAAAAAAGTTTACAATGCATCAGCTTGTCCATTGAAAAATGAGAAAAATTATATTTAATATGAATATAAATTAATGACAAACGTGCCGATGTTGAGATACTTTACAGACCAATCGAGCCGGGAGTTTATATTTTCGTTAACGGTATTTCGCGGTATTTATTAAATTCCGCGATGATAAAACTCTCACACACACACAACTTATTATACGTAAGTACAACATATTACGAGGGTATTGTTACCAGATCTTGTTTTTTCGCTCACAGCCGTACACACAATAAACCGAGCAATAAACAATACCTCTTGCGGTGCAAAAAAATCTCATGCCCACAACACAATATATACACACACCCACGGTTCCAAGGTTTCTCATTAGTCATCACCATCCAGCCCCCCTCCCCCTCACCCCTCAACTCCGCACCTATTTCATTATCATCGATCACTAACCGATCGATGAAGCCGCGAAAATCAATTTTTCGAAAAGTCAATCCCTGTGTTCTTTTTCTCGTCTCGCATGAACAATTAATCCAGAAGAGCCATGCGAGTCTCTGTGTATGTCTATAATGTACCGAATACCAAGCCTTCGACTCGCGACTGCTGTACGATAGTGGCACGTACATAGATATTTTTGCAGATATTACATGTACGTATAATATGGGGTGGGTGATTATTATTGTACCCGTGCGTTATAATAATAATAAAAGAAGCCGAGAGAGGGAGAAACGCGGTGCGTTGAGAGTCGGCCCCTCTCTCACTCTTTCTTCTCATTCATACATGCACGCTCGCGCGCGCATACTTATAACCCCGAGAGCTGGTGGCGGCAGCGGCGTCCGCATAACTTTTCCCCGCGACGCGTGCATGCGAGCAGTGCTGTTCGCTGCATATTCTGTGCCTGCGCTGCTGTTGGTTAGCTCGGGTTAGCTCTCCATGCAGGCGAGCAGCAGCGACGGACTCGCGAATCATCGCGCCCCGTCCTCTCGTCGGTGGATCGATTTTTTTTTTTTTTTTTTTTTTTTTTTTTTTTTTTTTTTTTTTTTTTTTTTTTTTTTTTTTTTTGTTCCACTGTCCACACCCACATCCCNNNNTCGATTTTTTTTTTTTTTTTTTTTTTTTTTTTTTCTACTCCAGGCATCCAGGCTCGAAGTCGATTTGGAACCAGACGCAACAACGAAACGCACTCAGGTTATTTTCATCCCCTTTCGCCACAGAATGACGATCAATGAAGAGATTTTAATGAATCGGCATTTTTCCTCGTCCGACATCTTCATCATGGGATCGATCCGATGATGCTCCTGAAAAGTCAAAAGGGTTGTTGCACCGTGATTCTCGGCGCCGGCGACGATCGATTTATTGAAATGCAACAGCCCGCGGACTGACGAGAGAGGGGGGAGGACCGCGTAGAATATGAAGGAGAGCCTGTACAGCGCGCTAAAGTTACACGCTTGCATATAAGTATTATACCTGTAGATGTGTATACGTATGGACTGCGAGGCGAAGCTAGTTCACTAGCTTCGCGATATATAACTTGCCGCGCCCGCATTCCAAACAGCACCAGGGCCGCGAGCGTCAAGCGAGTCTCTCTCTCTCTCTCTCTCTCTGACACACGCGCGCGCGCTCGCACACACAGTGCTATATATATATATGTACTGTATATTCTACGCGAGCACACGCAACGCGAAAAAGTCGAGAAATCCGCGCTCGAGCCGGTACTTATGTATAATAAATGTATACGTTCGGCTGACGAGGATCGAGATCGGTACAACACTATAGGCAGTACATATTATATATACATTGATATATATATATATATATATATATATATATATATATATATATATATACATAAGTGTATAAATGCGGATGTTCATATGGTTTCATGATTGACTGTCAGTTTTGGGAGAGTATAACGTGTACACAGCTATTATATGCGCGCCGCTCAATGGGCTCGCAGTATTGTATGGAAATGTGGGGTAATGTGTGTAGCTGTTTTGTATATCGTGCTGTAGTATAGACTGCTATTGGCGTATAAAATCGTATAGCGGTAGAATGAACCTTATGATGCTAAAAACAGTGCAGATACGTTGAGGAATAATTATGGGAAGAGAGATTTTCTATATTTTTTGTCCGGATGAATGCCCCTGTTTCAACACTTTTTGTCAATTTTTTAATTTTCACATATTCCCCGTGATTTACTTAGGTCCGATTAATTAATGCTTGTACATACGATACTGTCAATATTATCACCGTTTCGTAAGAAATCATAATATTTCAATAAAGTAATGTGACGAAACGCGTGTTTGAATTAAATATTTTACAAATAAATAAATGGTCATACTTTGTTAGAATAAACAATGAATCCTCTAATCATCCGTATTACATACCGTTACGTACTACTACGAAAAATTATTATACTTTGACCAAAAAAAGAGCCAATCACCCTCGCAATCACCTCATCATCAGTATCGTCATCACAATATTCATAATCATCGGCGAATCAACCGTATGTATATACGAGTATATATATATGTCTCATATAGCACACATTGCACTATGAGAGAATAGGACTGCAAGGGTGCAAAAAAATATACATATAGAGCAGATGAGGCGAGCACGGGGGGTTGATGCAAATGATGCATCAGGCATATAATATAAATATGCATCCTCCCACGCACTGGTTCTCGTTTCCCTCCTTAACCCGCACGTGTGCATGTGCATCAGCTGCAGTTCCTTTCTTTTCCTCTGCCACCGCGACACATCTGCTTCAGACTTCCGTGCGTATATAAATTGTCGGTCCATACACTCAATGCTGCGCACAAAGCTCAATAATCGATACTATAGCTGTTTTGTTCGCGTAACTGGCTCAAATCAACTTCAAAATTTGTTAAAACTAAAGTTGATCAAAAACAAAATTTTATAGTATTTATGTTGCACATACCATCCTCAACAAAACTTGTAGTAATTTCACTGCATGGTTTTTTGTTTAAAAGATATGCGACATTTTATGATAGTGAATTTTATCATCAATTTTGGAAGAAAAAAACACGTCTGTCGTCAATAAGTATCGGTAAGCTACTTGTACAGTTGAGGCATTATAACTCAGCTCAAATAAAAGCTGAAATCAAGCACTATTGATTAAAAAAAAGGTTGTTCAATTTAATGCTATCGATTAAAAGTTACAGCTGTTTAAAGAAGAGCTACGAAAAACGCAAATGTTGAGATTTTGTGAACGTTTAACGAAAATCCGTTGTTTATCTTTAAACTGCTGTAACTTTTGATCATGCGCACGAAATTCGACAAAATTTTGTTTTAATCGACAGGCTTCATTTCTGATTTCATGTAAGCTAAGTTTTGGCTTTCTAATACTGTTGGCTACTTCGCTACCATGGTAGTAGTAGGATCGACGTTTACCGATGTATATATCTCACGAAAAAAGGCTTTTTGGACTAAACGCCGAGACACGTGTCTCATATAATAGCTCAACTATGCTGGGAAAATTTTTTCATATAAATATATTGCCTTACCGTGAGAAAAAAACGGACTTTGTTGGGTTGGAACGGAGATTTCGAGCTTTGAAGTCCTCTTACAACTCATAGAGACAAAACATAAAGACTCGGACTTTTCCGCTAACAAAATATCTACTAACATCAAACAGCGTAAGAAAATCTCGAGATAATATAGTTTGTTTACCTGTGTATAGAATTAGTAGTTGGACCAGGTGGGCTCGGAGCTGACCGAAATGTTTTCGTAAATGTTTGTACGTGCGAATAGCGAATTGCAATTCAAGAGGTCGAAACTTTTAACAGCACTGGCAAGCATTTTCGTTCACTTTAGACCTGTACTTTAAAATATTACCTTTACGTAGCATTGTGAAACCAAAAAGTGCGTTTTTCAAAGCAATTTGTGTTCAAACCAATGATTTTAGTGAAAATCGGCGGACAAATGTATGCAGTGATAACTCGTACTTATTCGTTGATAATTAATATATAAATAGAGTACAAATGCAATTCCTGACTACTGTAGTTATTAAAATACATATGCGCAAATTCATCAAGGAAGCTTTATTTTTCACTGGTAAGACCTTTCATGAGCAAAATTGAGTTTTGGGACACGGATCGGGACTGATATATTGACCCTATTTTCGCAATTTTCACCGTGAAGGAGGCATTATATCGTTTCGAGGCTATATTTAAAAGAAAGCTTGCAACATTTAGTATGTTTTGATACTTTTAACTTATTCAATTTTTATTTTTATACGGACTATTATACTTATTTAATTAATATTTATTATATATGTAGCCTCGTATATGTAACTATACACTGCCCCATCGCTTCATCTTCCCACCTGCAGGTGCAGCCTTCCCCTGCCCATACTGCTTTCCTATATTCCTATACACATGGGCTATTCTTCATGTAAACTTATCTCTTCTTCTTTGGCCGTGTGCATCCATATATTCTCCGCAAGAAAAGGTACAAGTTCTGATTGCATGCAGCTGCTGTTGCGAGAGGGTGCGGCCGAGGGTGTATGGTGTTTATTAGTATAGGAAGGTTGGGAACCTTATTCGAAATTTTGTGTATATTTTTTTTATTTCCGGCCCTTCAGCTTTTCCATTTTCGAGTTCTTCTCTTTCGCTCGTCCCTGTTGCTCCGCTTTGAACTCGTCGTCGAGGCCGAGGTCGAGGCTACAGTGCGATCTTTTCGCCACCACTTGTGCACCGGAATTTTTTTTTTTTTTCATATTTGGAACTCGCCGTTACTTTTGGTCCGATTTTTTTTTTCTTTCCGGCGCATTTGTACACGCGCGCACATGATTCGGGAGAGGGACATCGAAGACGGGAGAAGCAGCTTGTATTTATCGGCGCAATCGAAGATACTCGAGGTAAGAGAGCACGGGAAGTACCGAGCTAGCGTTCAAATTGTACATTAAAAAACCTCTACCCTACATCATCGGGGCTTTTCAGCTCGCCTCACTCAGTCGTAACCCTCGATAAAAATTGCTCGAGCCTTCGTTATCGTGCTACCTGTACCATGTACGCATCATCTGCTACAGAATCTCAATTATAAGTAAGTGTATACAAACGCGAATACGTTGGCCATACAATTGTTGATTGATAATTTATCAGACAGCCGCCGTGATTATCGTAATTATGAATATGAAATTTATTTGCAATCGACGTATTGATTATATTCCATTCTAGCTCAACATTGAATAGCTCTTTTGGCCAAATTCATCCGTAACAAGTGCCTGCAATCTGCCAGTACACCATGTACATATCAATCCTTGCTCCGATCAACCGAGAATCAACATATTAATATCAATAAACAGTTCCTACAATATACAAGGAGTTGCACGCTGTGGCGGATTATTGCAAAATACGTATATCAGATTTTAAAATCAGCAGCAGCTAGCGGATTAAAAAAAAAAACACACGGGACGTCAGCTCTACTTACCGCGGAGCAGAGCTTTAGATTCA
>JAPYYV010021535.1:0-11482 GCA_030522625.1 Copidosoma aretas
AAGCTCCTCTCAGCTTGCACATACTCAATTCGGCCATGTAAATATATTGTATATAGTTGATCAGCATAAATGCTTGTACATTATTTACCCGCTGTCCCGATCCTTGCAACCGACTTGGGCTGTGCCTCGCATGCAGTAAGCCCTCCACGAAACAACCATCCTAGGGAAAGAATGGATCGTACAACATACGATTTCCCCCGTCGATGGTACAGCGTCATACATACTTTCTTTATAAAAGATTATCCGAGAGTCACGAGCTTACAGTATTCTCTGTTCATTTAATACGATAATAATTGAACCAATAACCAAAACGCATTAAATCATCGTAATTAGGTGTTTGTTGCGTATTGCAAACGTTTGTGAACCACACATTCGCACAATATGTGGTAGTGTATGGAGGCGCTATCTGCCATCATTACCAATCGATATATTACTAAACAAGCTTTATTTTCTTGTGCTCCATTGTTGGAAAAAATGATAAGTGATACATTCAAACGGGGCCTCTTAACAACATGGTGATTCTTGAAACAGTTGTGAAAGCTGTCAAGCGAAAAGTCGACAGTATATACCTGTTGGCAAAAGATTTGATTCGATTGTATCCTAAGTTTTCTAGCTTTTACACGTATGAACTCGTTTTTGTGTTTTTTTTTTATTAGAGCACTTGTTACAGTACTTAGACGTATGCATAACGATCCAGCCGGGAACGAGCTTATAGAGCACTGCGCTGATGTTATTATGAGAGATAAACAATAACCATCGACGAGCAAAGTTAACCAAGTTGTATATAAGGACGTCAGCGACGATGGTGAGTAAAAAAGAATGAATTATAGTTTTACAAACAATATATTTGTCAATGATTTACTTACAGAAATAACGATCGTTGATATAAACAATGTAGCGCTAATACTAGATCCGAAACTAAGAATCATCGTCGGCAGTGCATAAATTCATTCAATTCATACAATTTACACAGACCTATAAGACACGGAGAAAGTTAAAAATGTATAGGACGCGAAATGCACGTAACTTTAAAAGACAATAAAATTGAATATTGAGTAGCTTGTAGTCCACAGATAAAAGCTGATGTAGCCAAACACTTTATAAGAACTATTAAGAAAATAACTTGGCGATAGTTTTTACATGCAAACACCCATTGCTTTGTAGATGTTCTTCCAGAAATAATCAAGGCATACAATCGCACAAACTTTTCGTCGACAAAAATGGCACCGGCTGACGTGACTTTGCGATATGTTGCACAAGCACGTGAAAATATGAAGCAACGTTATACTGGACATACTTAAAAAGTCCAAAGTACAGCGTTGGAGGTTAAGTTTGTATTTGTAAAGCAAGAAGTGTCTTTGCCAAAGGTTACAAGAGTGGATGGACTTTAGTGTTGTTTCAAATTGTACGTATCTCTTGAACACGCTAACCTCTGGTATGTCTTCTTAGAGATTAGGATGACGAAGAAATCAACGAATTTTTTTACGAAGAAGAACAAAGCAGAGTGCGTAAGAATTAAAAGGAAAGCTTTTTTAAGGTGGACAAGGTATTGAAAAGTCGTGGTAAAGGACGATCCAAAGAATATTTAGTCAGTTGCAATGGTTATCCCGAAAAGTTTTATTCATGGTAAAGGCTGATTATCTAAAATACCTACAATGAAGGATGGATTATTTGTTGTGCTGCCTAGCAACAGTAGTTTACAGTATTACCCTGATGATACTACTACACATTACGTGACTAGATTGACACAACAAACTTGTTTGCATGGTCAATAGGTCGTTGGAATTACAGAGATTAAAATTCTGCTAACATTTCAACATGAAGTAAAAAATAGCGAAAGAAAGATCACCGTAGGAACCATACCACGACCACATACGACACTAAAAAAAGAAGAAGACGAAGAGACCGGCTCTTATAGCAATTCATATATAGATCTCTGTCTGTATCCGAATATCGAAGAAACGATTGAAGAAACCAATAGTTGTAATACTGTGCAGAGTCACGTGATTTTTTATTTTGAAAGAAGTGGTTACGCAATTGCAAAGTTAGTCTGCCCTGAGACGTTTAACAGTGAGTACGTACACTGAATAACGTTATCCGAAAAATGAATTATTATCTTTGGATTTAAAAAAGCCACAATTATTTTTGTCAAAAACAACGAAATTAGATTGGTTCGTCCAGCTTACTTTTCCAATGCTCTATTGTCCATGCTCATAGTTTACAGTGACATCAGTGAACCATACATCATAGGTGACATTTAATCACGTTTGTTGGGAGCGGTGTCGTTGGCCCTTTAAGGTTACGCGTACAACAGTATCAAGAATAAAATTTGCTTACTTCCTATGTATATGTCACTGCTCTTTAACTTGTCCCACAACATCGAAATCTATGTAAGAGACCAAATTAGTAGACTCATACCATTGGACTTTGGAACGATACCGGTGATACTTGATTTCAAACGAGTTGATTGAAAATGATTGACCTTTACGAAGACTGTGTTAATCCACAATGTGGTGGTGGCAGAAGTTTGAGCCTGATTTATAGACACAGTGAAGTAGTTGGACGCATTTACGTTGCGTCTTTCTATCAACGCGGGAACGGAGGTGTTAGATCGTTTCTTGTCGAAGTGTTTCGACGAGTCTTGCCCCTTATCAAACAAAGTAGTTGACACACCATTTTTGTTGCTTCTGCAGAGTAGCCCTGCTCGCTCGACACGTGGTCGTTGTAAGACATAAGGTATTTAAAGAAAAGGTGAAAAGAGTGCGCAACCAACGTTAAAAAAAGACGAAACCGAAGACAAGTGTTGCATCAGAGAAGAAGAAGAAGAAGAAGAAGAAGAAGAAGGAGAAGAAGAAGAAGTAGATGGGGAGAAAAAAAACAACAGCTAGAGACATTTTTAATAGGGAAATAAAGAAAATTGCTTTCTTGCACAGCCACTCGTGTAAGTGTTTAAAGTCCAAGCTTCTTTTGTTTGATATTCCAGAGACGCAATTGACCGTCTAAAGATCACACTAGGTACAGTGCAAACCGATATTATCGCTAACGGATGATTCACCCATCGATTTCGTCGTGCCAGGTAATGGCGAAGAATATATAGCTCTTACTCATATCATGCTCATTCTACGTGTAAAATTATTTGTCAATGAAGATGATGATCCAAGTGCTGATCTATTGGCTAAAGTCACAAAAGTGGGACCAATAAATAAGTATATGCATTTACTTTTAAATGAAGTCAATGTGTTCTTTAATCGGAAATCCTTATCACCACCGACCAAATCTTACGCTTACAGAGCATACCTAGGAACATTATTCAATTACTTGCCTGCTGCAAAATTATCGCATTTTACAAGTGCGTTGTGGTATGATAATACAGGAGGAAAGATGGACGACGTGTTGGATGCCAACGTGGGTTTAACAAAGTGGCGTGCATTATTGCTAGCGAAGAAGTCGATACATCTCATTGGTCATCTTCATTGTGATGTATATAATCAGAAAAATGACCTATTATGGATGTTTAGGTAAGAATGCGTATAGTTAGATCTCGCGACGCTTTTTGCGTCAGGGATACATCAAATTCAGTTTTTATGCGAATTAAGGAAGCAAACCTTTTGGTTGGATGCTTTTAAATAAGTCCATCTGTTTCTCTTGCCCATGTTAAAGCACTGTCAAAGAGTACACCAAAGTACCTACTTACACGGGTCAGGGTTAAAGCTATAACAATGCACAGTGGTATTCACGGCAAGACTTTATATAATATTATTTTGGAACAATTGCCAAAACGAATCATTGTCGGTTTTGTAAAAAATCAAGCTTACATTGGCGATCGTACAATAGATCCGTTCAATTTTCATCATTTCATCATCGATTTCCTCTACTTGTACATTGACTGTGTTTAAGTTCCTTCTAGACCATTGCAGCCGGACTTTAAAACTAAAAATTTATACGCAGATGAATACCATACCTCGTTTTCAGGCACTGGTGTTCACTTTATCAACGAAGGAAATCACAATAATCGAAAATTTTATCCAAACGTTCACCATCTATTTGCTTTCATTTCAACGCCCGATTTATCGGCCAACGGATGTTTCCATTGGAATCTGATCAGACACGGTAGCGTAAGATTGGACGATTGGTTTGCCAAAGCTCTGATCATGACAGTAAACTGTATTGTGTATGTCGAGTACAAAAATGTTATGGAAATTGATGCGTCACGTCACTTCATTGTTGACGTTAGTTAGCGCTAGATAGGGCTATCAAGTATACGTGTTTATATACACACGCTTCTCAGTTTGCGCATCAGTCTCTTGGTTCGCTTGCTATTCGTACAATCAAACAAACATGATGGATCTCGTCGTAGTCTTTCAGTATTTTAAGGTGAAGAAAGACATAGCAGTATCAAAAGAAGTTGCAGTTGAAAAACAACGATTTTTCGGCGCACTGAATGGTAACGCCACCTTGTGATTTACCAAAGTTGAGTACGGAAGCGCAACGACAAAATACTTGGTTGTCTACGCGTGACTTGACTACTTCGAAGGTGAAGTACCACTAGAATCTATTCATAAAGTTTTGCAAGATATTGAAAGAAGCACGCGTGAAATTTACGTCAGAGGTTGTGAAAAGTGGTACGATTTACATAAAATTATTATTTGCGAAATAGTAAATTTGGAGTACAAGATTGATCGTCCGTCATTTAACAAGTTATTATCGGATGTTTACTGAATGCATTATGCATTTAAACCAGATTATCAGCAATATTTATGTTTCTTAAGCAACGCTCATAACTTTAAATCTTGGCTCTGTGAAGGTAATTACAACAAGAGACATTTGCCATGGACAGTCTATAAATACTGCAAATTTTATCGCAAATTAACTCGCATACCGTCGGTGCCTTCCCAGCCGATCAGTTTCCACGGGTGTGGATGAAACCGACAGCACACGTCATGAACACTGATGATCAGACAAAGTCAGGTGTGGATCTATTTGCTATATACATTGATACAAATTCCAACGGATTTTATTTTGATAGCTATGGTATCCGATCTTTCGTACTAGATCACATAAAACGATTTTAAAAAAATTGTAAAAAACTGCGTTGGAAAGTCAAACAGTTGCAAAGCATATCTTCAAACGTATGAGGACAATTTTGCTTGATTTTTATGTTTTATATGAGGAACGGTTTAAGCTTTCAAAAATTTCTCGATAATTTTTTCTTGGATTTAAAAAAAAAATATGAAATTGCCAGACATTTTATTTCATTAGAGTGTAGCAAACAATTTAGTCACTCGGTGTCGGTTGGTCGTGGTTTCTCAGTAAGATGTTTTAAAGTAGTTGCAGTAAAATGTCTTTAATGTAAAATTTAATCTGGCAAATGTATCCATGTATGCGTTTTATATATTTGTAGTCTGCGTATTCCTGAAAAGAGAGAGAGAGAGAGAGAGAGAGAGAGAGAGAGTGAGATTGTTGATGAAACTGAAAGAAACGGTTGTCGATGTAATTTTCGTGCTCAAGAGTGACTCCCCACTACCAAACGATTTTTACCCTCTCTCTCTCTACAACAACGACCAGCATGGAAAAGTTGGATTAGCCAGCAGTATCTGCTCGATCGTTGTACGGTTGATATAGTTGAACATAAAAAATGGAGTCTCAGAAAAAAAAGTAACGGAGACGGTAGCTATACATCATTTAAGCGTAAATCAACATCAATATCTATATCCTCAAATTTTTTGTAAGCTGCATGGTGTGACTAAATCATTTGGTAAAAAAGCCGTAGTTGAATTAGAATATAAGAAATAGCTCGACAACAATTGGAAACCTATGGTTCGTCTGCTAAGCACGGGTTGTAAAGGGATTCCATTCAAAATTTTAGATTGGAACGAATTAAGATTAGCATTTACCGCCATTAGGGAGTACTTTACCACGGAAGACAGTAATTTGCAGGACATTAAGATTTACGGTTCCAACTGGTCTCTGAAGTTTACCATAAGCTATAAGGAGAAGGCTAGTGAGCTTGAAGAAGGACGAAAACCAAGTAAAAGTGGTAGTGTGACGAAGAAGTACCGTCGTAGTTTGGTGTTGAAAAAAGTAACTTTTGATTATTGGAGCGAATTTATAGTAAAGTGTATTGACTGTTTTTTACGTTTGTTAAGTGATTTATCAGATTTTATCCCTATTGTTGCGCAAAAATTTGTAGACTATATTTTAGAAAAAGGTGCCAGTATGTATGAAGCACAAATCAATTATTATATGTCTGATATAGTAAAATAAATTGTAAGTAAAGTGTGAATGTTAAGGTATAAATGATGCAGATGTAGAGAATGTGTATAAAAAAGTCGTATCAATAGACACTGTTAAACACAAATATTTACCAAAAAAATACGTATACGATTTTATGTATAACATTGCGTCATTATATAGAAACGCATTTGTAGAAGCTATAAGTTCTAAAAAAAAGTACCCTCTAGTAATCTTTGCCGTTAATCAACTTAAATTCACTCCACATCTTTATTAATCACATTCACTTCAATAAATTGAAATGAAAGAGGCTACCTTCCTCTGGGAATTCTCAAGTTTATAATTACTGCAGGAGATGTTAAAAGAATACCTCTCTGGGTTTCTTGAATGGAGGGGGTTTTCATACTCCTTTCAATACCTAAAAAAAAGTGGGGGAGTCCCCTCCCGATAACTAAAAAAAGTAGTAAGAGCCCCCTTCCTCATTAAATTGAGTTGAAGTACAAGTACATAAATTGCAATGCATCGCAAATGTTGTAACAGTTAATGAATTGACACTTTTGAGTCCATCATAGTCAATCACAAATCATATTGTATTCCCTATTCATGTTGCACTTATGATTTTTCATGTTAGTACACAGTCACCTTGTACATTGGGTGTATACTGTATATATTTATAGGCCTTTTTTATACAAACCGTACAGTTTAGACAAAAATTCACCAACACATCTTTGATTTAGCTAAAACCTTTTTTTAACGGTTCTATATTGACAAAAAAGAAAAGTATTTTTTTTTTTTACAATATTTTGGATGCTAGAAAGGATTAAAATTACGTTATTTCGGTGTATTTGGGCTTATGAGGAAATTTTCAAAAAAAAAACATAACTTTGGTTATATGTAAGCAACATACTGTTTTTTTTTTTTTTTTTTTTTTTTTTTTTTTGATTTTTATGTTTATTTTTTTTTTGTTACAAATTTTTTTTATTCTTTTTTTTTTTTTATATATAAGAATGTATTAAATGATTATTCCAAACTACTTTTTTTCGATGGGAAATTATTGATCACTATTCAAAATAAATTAGTTATTGTAGTACAGCACGTCCTATTGGCACGCGGATTCTATTCCACTTCATATTATCTTGCATCGTTTCAATTTTTTCTATGATACATCTGTTTTTATATGAATCATTTTAGAATAGATGTTAATGAATACAGTTTCACTGTAAATGGTTGCTAGATGTTCTGTGTTCATTAGGTTCTTCCTTACGTGAATAATAGATGAAGCTCAACTATTAACTTTCGTATTAGTCATACTGAACATTTACGTATGTTTCCCATTTAAATACAATTATTGTCAACATATCTTTCTAGTCCAATTATAGTCATGTAGGACTAAATAAATAGCCGGATAGAGCCTAGTATATGCCTAAGCATTATTTACTGCGCCCGCGAGTGTTTATTTCCAATTAAATTGCTAACAAGAATCATAACGATGCCTAAAAACATCTGAAAAACATTATAATGCACAAATATTTGTAGTGAATCGTATTTAAATCCCTTTAAGTTAATTAGTCATTCAAAAAACAGAAAAGTAAAATTGAGGAAAGTGTATGAAAATTTGCTGCGTGCAATAAATATGACAATAACTACGTAGTCATCACCACAAAGAATTTGTCATACCTGTCTTTGGGGCATCAAGAACAGCGGAGGCGAAAATGATGATAAGAGCAGTAATGATCAATCTAAAATGGTACATAACTATATGATATTAAGAGTGCTCAACTTTATTCCACTAATTACGCGACTAGATAGCATAGCATAGCGAACAGCAGCATTTTACTCCCTTCATTTTTTCAGCTTGTAAACTCCTTTACATATAGTGAATATATTTGGTAAGTAAATGTCCAATATTCCGTCAATACCGCTAATAAGGCATTTTCTTTTATAGCCGGAAGATAAAAAAGAATCATAAAATCAAGAATTAGATGTTTAAATTGATAGTGAAGAAACTTCGGCGACTTTTAGAGAAAGCGCAATAACACTTAATGATCGTGTGAATCATTTAAAAAAAGTATTAAGTATCTTAGAATCTTCACCGATTTAAAATCGAAAATTGTCGCACAAAAGATATTCTGAGGAAAAAGCAAAAATAATAACGGAAGTGGTTAAGGAAAAAGATTTAAATTTAACTGACGATGGTCCAGATGCTGCTGATGACGATGATAATGATACAACAATTCTAAGAACTTAAAAAAAAAAATTTTCATGTATCATAAGACCGTACTCATAAAATAAAATTTTTAACCATTTTCAAACTCTAGTCTTACACAAAAAATCACCTCAATTTTCCTACCACTACTCGCCACATAATATCGATAGCCAAAAATATTGCCAAGGAGAAAGGTATGATAAGGGATCTAAGCCCTAATAGTCATCTATCATTGAAAGTAGATACTATTAACACTATAACTACCTTCTAGCAATCTGATGATCACACTTAAATAGTGCCAGGCATAAATATCGCGTCACTGTTGAGATAGGTGAACAAAATCTACGGATACAGAAGCCATTACATCTAAATGATGTAAAAAAAATTTATGAATCTTTTAAGTTTATCAATTATTCAACAATGACATGTTGTCTTTCGAAATTTGCTAGCTTATGGCCGAAACATTGTGTATTGGCAGGAGCAAGTGGCACTTATTTAGTTTGTGTCTGCCCGATACATGAAAATTTAAAATTACAAATAGATAGAGCAATTTTAAAATCAATTTCAGCTGATGCACAAAGACCGATCAAAAATTATTATGATTGTTTTTATCGTATTAGTCATGCCATGCGCGCTTTATGCCCGCTTTTACAATGTTTTTCAACGACAAGAAAACTGTTCTTCTTTAATTTTCATAATATACCATTAACTATTTTCAATTTATTTTATACAGCCTGTAAAATGTAAGAAAAAAGCCCTTCATAATAGGAATTTATCGTTGTTCATATTTTAGTATACATCGTCTTTTTTTTATTATTATTATTTTATACCCATATTAGGTGTAAGACAATATAAAATACATAAAATTAGGTTTAAATTGTTTGCCGGTTATGCCCGCAGCTAAAAGGACACCACAGGTTTTAGATGTACGGGTTATAATCTATTAATTGGCAATGTTACTATATATATCATATATTTTATCTCATTGTTTCGATTTAATCAAGAGTACATCCAACTTGAAGTTTTAATCAAAACTTTAACAGGATTTCGTAAAAACTTCAAATACAAATTGTAATTACATATTCATAACATTTTTTTTTTTACCGCGGTTTTTATTTTAATCACAGTTATGTGACCATTCGAAATTATTCGTATTTTAAAGATATAAGTGGATCACTAATATAATTCTTATTATTATTATTATTATTCCATGGAAAAATTAAAAGTGAATAAGACAAATATACAAATTTTGAGTAAAAAAAAAATTTATTGTATTTAAAAATAGCGCTTTTTTATACAATGACCAATAACACATCAACCACATATAAGATTCAGCCATTGCTGTCGAGGCTTCACTTTAAGGCCATCAAACTTTTAAGATAGTGTAAAGTGTGATGTGCAATCTACTGATCGTTTTTAGGATCACGTGCTAAGTGCCCTGATATAATTAATATCATTGAACAGTTAGAACAGAATTTTGAAGAAAAATTAATCGACACTATGAAGTACAAACGGTGGGTTACAATTGAAAGAACTCCATTAAATACCTTGATATCTGATGTTGATGAAATTTTAGAATGTTTGAGTAACTTTAAAAAAAAATTATTGCTAAATTTTTTTAAGTCAATTAACGAGGAGAATTTTAAATGAAAAAAACCGGGTGCAGGTCTCGGGACCCCTCACAGATGTGAAACATCAAAGAAATCGTTATTATTCTCGGTGGTATTTTATTTTATATGATAAAAAAGTATGTTTTCTTTCACCATAAATAATCTTTAATTCATATTTTTATATAAAAAATACAGTTTATTTACGAATATAAATTTTTCACAGTGAATATTATAGGTTAGGAAAAAGCCAATATTCAATTATAATCATACTTTTCTGTATTCATCAACGTATAAAAAAAATATATTGAATTACAATCACTCTCAAAATTCAAATATGATTTGGAATGAATAGGCCTTCTTGGTACAACAATAGACTATCTTAAGAAAATAAAAAACATAATAAATTTTTTTCATTTATTCATTATCATCGCATTCAACGATAAAAACTGTATAATCTTTCGTTCTACTGTCTATCATAGTAAGAATCGACTTATAATAAGAATAATATGAAATGTATACAATCGATTGAATATTGCGTGTGAGTAAACACAATTGGAAGACCCCGGGAGAATTTTGAGTTACGGTCAAATTCTTACAGCCTCAAATAATCTTGTTTCCAAAGAAAAAATCTTTAAAAAATAGTACTATTTTCAATACTAATTCATCATTTTCTACAAGCGCAAAATATTGAGAAAAGCAATGAAAAAGACCTGCTCGTAAAGGTACGATAGAAGGAGTGAGGAAGATAGCAGATGACCAACAGCTTTCTCCAACAAACTTATTCTTACAGGTATTGCCAACATACCTTATCAATTTTTTCTTCAACATTTTGCGCTTATCAAAACAAAAATAGAAGTGCAAATTGCTAGAAGATTTTCTACCCTACATGCTGGTATCTATATTTTTTTCGTATCATAAGCCGTTTACAAGATACAAGCAAAACGATTTTTGAAATACAATTTTAACATTATTTCAGGATTAAAAATTATTACACCTATTTTATTCGCAATTAGCGGGCTAAATTGTATATAATATAAAGAATGCCTACTTGTTGATCCATTTTTATAACTCAGAGATTTCTCGGTTAATATCCATAAGTAATATAATAATAACAGAGATCTGATCAGTACCGTGCTGTGTAGCACAATCGATGAGGTCCCTGATTACCAATCCAATGGTTAGAGGTTCAAGTCTCGGAGTCTACATGGCTATATAGCTGTACACGACGATATATTTATAGTTACTGAATTTAAATATATATATATATATATATATGGGTCAAAACGCGTCAACCGGATCAGTGCTACGGCCAAAATTTGGGAGCACCTCCAGAGACGGTTTGGGGCTTAAAATTTTCGTTTTTTTATGAACTTTATGATGTCATGTGGCTCCATGCCCGAATTTGGGATGACTGACCCAATATGGCGGTCGGAAG
>JAPYYV010021543.1:0-10414 GCA_030522625.1 Copidosoma aretas
AATGTTGATTTTAAAAATTATAACGAAAAAAGACATGGCATCCCCTCGAAGCTCTATTGTAAAAGTGCTGGAAATGTTTTCTTCTTTAACGAACCTTCTCTAATTTTAAACCATCGCGTTCTATGGCAAAGACGAAGATATCTACCAAATTTAGGGTCAATCAGATTAAAATTACTTGATTTAGTCTGGAAACTTGATTACGTACACACAGGGTTGATTACATATACACCGTAAGACCACTTCGGATCACACATGTTAGGATCAAAATTTGTTTTATGTACCAAATAGTCATTTTATAGATGGTTACACTTTTTGCTCTAGGTGAAAATATAAGGCACTCTTGTGAAGCAGTCGTGCCTAAAAATGGTTGTCTGAAATGGTGATAGTGAAATAAAAATTTGTACTTTATGTAATGTTTAAATACATAAACAGCTTTACTACTATAAGAAGTAAAAATATGTATAAGTACTATCTATGACATGGTGATTTATTGAGATTAATGTTCATTATTCAAAAAACTGACGTAATATCGTACGTTATTGATGATTTATAGTACAAAATCTAAGTATTTTTAAATTTCAGTCAAAATGTTACATTATTCATAAATGATTTACTTTTATCTAATATTTTAGTTGACGTAGATGTCAGATAGATGATTGCATCAATGTATCGCAATTTTTCTACGATTTTCGTGATACAGAGAAATTGTAAGAAAATATGACAATGATACGTAAAATGTGATACATGAATGAAACATATGTACATACACCAGTTAATAATACTTGTAATGCATTTGTATTTTTTATACATCTTTTCGTTACTGGATATTATCTTGGTTGCATTTGTATTATAACAGGAACGCTAAATAATAATGAACTGAAGCTATCCTTGGGGTTGACAGCTGGAACAGTTTTATACACAACCACAATATAATAACAAAAATTATGTACACAATGAAACTTAATGCAAAAAATTTTAATGTCTTAGTAGTTTTTAGGCTAAGAAATAATTTTTTTTACCTTTTTTCTTAATAAAGCTCAGCTGAGATCTTACGTGATATCTTACATTAGGATTTGGCATGAGATCCCACCTGAGATCTCAGATGAGATTTAATATGAGGCCTCAGGTGATATCTCAGTTGAGGTTCATCAGGTGGGTGTATCAATAAATTATTATAATTTTATCACACCATCTAAAAAAAAAAATTGTCTTATACAAATACTTAGTGAACCACATACTACTGGGTATTCCATGGTAAATCAAGAATGCTCAAATTATCAGGAAATTTAGGTTGGCTACTTTTTTTTATTAAAAATCTTTTGGAGTTATAAAAATTCTATGCTGACGACTTGAATCTTAAGAAAATTGAAAGGAAAGTAATTTATTGTCTTCGACGCATACGCAGATGACAATGACGAGTTCTTATCGTTATTTTCATCGATGTTTTACAGCATTTTAGGCCAATTAAACTCTTGAATTTTAACGTGTGATTAACACATTTATTTATCATAATAATCGGCAAAAAATATTTTTTATGATCCTTAGACCCTTAGAGTGACTCTCGTTTAGTACGGCATGAAACGCCCATAAGCCACCTTAACATCGTCCCTCCTATTAAGGGAGTTAGGGTGCAACTCACTTAACGATGAAAATGTTTAAAAAAATATATAAGTTGTAAAGAAACACTACATGAATGTATTCACAAAATTTAAACAAAATCGCGTCTATGGATTTCGAGAAAAAAATTCATGAAGTTTCCCTTTTTTGTAGTATTTAACATGGGCTCAAATGTAAGTTGTCAAAAAAGTTTTAGAAAAATACCTATTATGCTTCACGTAGCGATGATAAACTTGGTATAGCCCTTCATGAGACTTTGTACTTTAATGCTATATCATTAAATTCTCTAATTTCGAAAATTTATAGCACACTTTTATCGAAAGAAGATCCGATTGACTATGTCGTTTAATCCTTATTTTTCATCTTCCACATAAAAAGTATTTATGCTTTTTAATTTATACTATAAGAAACTAGATACGTTGAAGTATATTCTGCAATTTTTTTAAAGCATTTTATAAATGCATTAATAAGTATAGGCAAGTTGAACACAAATGCATTTTCCGTAATCGAGAGAGCAGACGTTTTTGGGCTAGGTTAGTACAGCAGACTTTTATCACGGCAGCTAATGCACATACACGTGCTCCTCTTTAGCCCTCCCCCTCTCGCAGAAGCACCTCAACTTCCTTAAGGCAGCTCCCATTCTCGCTTCCAAATTCTGCGCTTCCATCACGCACCACCCAAACCCAAACCATCGCGGCGGTTGCAAACATACAGCCCAAAAGCTACGACCTAATTAGGCGCACCTGCGTGGCACTCCACGATAACCCAGATGGGACTCCACGATAACCCAGATTACACAACTGATCGTCCCTTACCCACATCTTCTTCCGAAGACTCACCATAATCAGCCAAAAAACCGCGCTTCAATTCCGTTACCCTTCCTTCAGGAGTAGTTTTATACCCGCCATCTACCTATGAACACAGCAAAATACAACAAACACAAGATCACAAGTACTCACACTTTACACTCACACAATTTCATAAGAGGTAGCTCCACCGACTCTATTCTGGCGCCAGCCAGTCGTCGTGCTTCGCCCAGTAGCGTAAAAGAGCCACTCCTCTCATATCTTTAAGTGAGAGCTGGCGATAGAATTTTGCCGTTATTTTCCATCATCGCCTTCCAACCCCAATCCACTTTTTGTCATCTATTAGGGAGACATAGTGCTTGCACTGGTCTCCATCCGGGAAGGTTAGGTTTAGTCGGCATCCGGGTGAATCCGAGACTATCTCCGCTCCTTCAGACTTCCCCTCCTCGCCCCATGCAACAGAAAAAAATAAAATAGAATAAATAACACCACCTGCTATAGAACAAAAAATAATTTAGAAAAAAATCAATTTTCTATTAGAAAATCTACAAAACTGTGCATTACTCTAATGACCCCTTACTATACAAGGATAAAAGTTGCATCCGGGTGCATTTGGTCTCCATCCGGGAAGGTTCGTTTTAGCCGGCATCCGGGTGAATCCAATACTATCTTCAGTCTTTCAGACTTCCCCTCCCCACCCCATCCAACAGAAAAAAATAAAATAAAATAAATAGCACCACCTGCTATAGAACAAAAAATAACTTAGAAAACAAGCCAGTTCCTATTGGAAAATCTACAAAACTGTGCATTACTGTAATGACCGCTTACTATACAAGAATAAAAGTTGCATGTTGTCTGTGTTCAAGCATAGCTGCGAACTTTTAAATATCTACTTCAAGAGAAAACAGAATAAAGTTTCTACCTCCATATTTAAACATAAGTGATATTGTGTTGACACATCATTTTACCTTGAAGCGTCAATGAAGTAAAGCGTCGATGTCTCATGATATGAAATAAATATCTCAATAATCAAAATCAAATATAAAATCAGGTTAGAAAATCATAGAGTGCTGCATTGATGTTGTGTAAAAATTTTATTCCTAAAAAGATTTTAAAGCCTGGACTAATGTTGAAATCTGAAAAATATTGATTTTCTAACTGCACTAGTGACTGCTTCCAAATGTATATACAGTTTAAAAGTGGAATTGCGATAGTTCTAAAAAAATCATATCTATTTGGTGAACAAATTCAACTTATTATCTGAGCAATCTTTTACTATCAAAATGTTCGGAACATTGTCATTAAAATAAGAAAAGTACCTTATCCATTACATTCCTTTTTTTCGTTAGTGTGTAACAACTTCACTACAATCGAATTGCAATTTGCAAGGGTTTGATTAAAGTCAACAGATTTTCGTGAACAAAAACTAACCCAAATTGTAAGAAATAAGGTCTATTTACATTTGTAGGAGTACGTTTATTGAATCATATAATAAGTTATTATTATTGAAACTACCGACTATTGAAAATAATCATCGAGCCGTAACTTAAAGATTTCTCTTATGAATATTAAAACTTTAAGATACTTCAAAAAATATTATTTGACTATATGCAGCTGAAAAGAATGAATAATAAAACGCGATTCCATTCTTGTTCTTCTTCATAGATTTGCGTTTCTCTTTTTCATGGAATTTTTGCTGATAGATTAGTTATCATTCTCTCCTTCAACCATTGGTTTGCCAATTAGAGGAACGTAGATGATCATGTATTCGTTTGAACCAAGCTCTGCCTCGGCTTTCTCTACATCAAACCCTGGGGGGACAAATTTCGTGCAGGTGAAGAGTAAGGTATTGCCATCGTCATCTTGTTTTTCTTTATATTTTGCCTCGACTTTAATGTTCCTACCAACGACCTGTAAGTAAAACAAAACAAGTTTTTAAATAAAAGTGTTTAATTTTCTATCCAAAAACATTTATTGCATATTAATTATATGATGTTTTATGGTTGTTTATGCAAACGTCTATCGACAGCAAACCAACTGAAACATTTAACTTGAAATTGCAGTGGAGAAAAATCTAACTTAGTTTTAGGTTAAACAAAAATATTACCGAACTTTTGGTTTAAGATACAATTAACTTATATTTGAGGTGTTTGTATCTCACAATTTTAAGGCTATCAAAAAAGTTACATATTTCAGTCAAATAACATGTAATCGTCGTCATTTGAATGTATGATACTGTCACATATATGAGGTATATTGTAGATTGTCAAATTTTTTCTAATTTATTTATCAATATATCATGTGAACGAACGATAACTACTTATTGACATGAAAAAAGTTTTACTATCATCAGCTTTTAATAAACTACGGCTGGTTTTTTTCTCAATGTAAATAGCTACAAACTCACCGAGCTTGATTTTCTAAAAAAGGTCGTATCATTGTTATAAACGCACTTGGGTGTGATTTTTTTGTGTAGTTTTTATGAATAAATACATTGTTAACAATGATATGATATTTCTTTTATTTATACGATATATTGATGAATAAATTCGGAAAAAATATAAATCTACAATATACCTATGTACACTTGACAAAATTGATTCGTTCCGAACATCACGTCAATTGCCAAGTCGTATGACGGTTAATTTCAAATAACCATAAATAAATGTGGGTTATGCGATGTCAGTGACGATTTGTAACAACCACGTTAGGAACAAATCATTTTTGTCAAGTGTACCTATGTGACAGTATCATATATTTAAATGCCGCTGATTACATGTTGTTTGACTGAGAAATATAAAAGATTGTCTTTTAATTTTGGCATACACCTACCTTAAGGTAAGTTTATTCACCTCCTGGGCACTGTAACAATAAGTGTCTGGGCCTAAAACTCATGATACGTGCAATTACTAAAAAAAAAATCTATTATTTAGCACGTTGATGATCTCGCTATTGTATTACGTTCGTTATACAAACAAAGTTAATCTGATTTAGTGAAGTAAACAAAAAAAAGACATTTTCAATTATTGTGAACTGTGAGAAATGCACCGTGACATCCGTGCCTGAAAGGACGGCTCCTAACCTAACTTTTATCTATTAGGAAATCTACAAATCATCTTCCAATTTCAGTACCAAAAAAATAACATAACATATCGTAAAATTGTTTGAAGGCACATATTAGATACACGCATTTTTTTGTTCTAGGAATTCCACTGAATAAAAACAATACTTTGAACTAGGAATAGGGATCCCAGCACATACTTTTTTAAAACTTTTTTTGCTTTTAAACCTTAAATTTCAAAATCTATTTTGATGGACTGCCTTTACAATTTTCTTTAAAACTTTGCTCTAAAAAGTCGTAGACATTCTTTTCAAAAAGATGAATGAAGTGCTTGATCATAGCTTTAATTTCTGTTTCGAAAATTTTCGGAAGAAGATCTGCTTCAAAAGTTATCAGCGTTGAAAGCTCAAAAAGTCCGAAAATCAGGCAGTTAAGTAGATTTTCAGTCCTCTTTTTTCATTTCAAACTCTGAATTTAAGTAACTTTTGACATAAGCCATCTATTAAGGGGGCTCCGACGACTACCGATGAAGTCAAAGAAGAATAATAAATAAATTTTCGATTTTAAACTTAAAAACATGTTTGAAAATCATTTTGATATTTTTAATAAAATATAAACCAGCAAATGTGACATTTATACATGAAATGTTAATTTTTATTCGAAAAAAAGTTATTGTTTTGATCGGTCTTTTTTTATCAATGCGCTTGAGATTCCAATTCATCACTGCAACGCGCAGACAGCAGTGTCGGTACCACAGCTGCTGACCCCAAGTATATAGGTATGTCATATTGTCCTCTGTCGGAGGCAACTGATATCCTTTTATTTATCTTACGAATATCTTGCAATATTGGCAGATTACCCCCCTTTTTCATCACGGCATATGGAAGAGGAAGACTTTGGCTTTAGAACGTATATATTTGTTCTGCGGAAATAGTTACGTTTGGCTCTCTGTAGACTGAAACAATTCGTTTCCCTAATATGCCCCACGTAAATCCACGAATGAGTTGAAACTTTGAGCTCGAATTTCTCCAGATTTTGACCAATTCGGGATATAAATAATGTCAGCATTGGATTCAGCGATCCGTTATTCATACGACATGATGTGTATCTTTTTGGATATTTTCATGACGGAGCCTCCTTAATACGTTTAAAAAAAAAAAAATTAAAGCTGTGTTCAAGTACTTTATTTTACTGTTTGAGACCGCCGAAAGCAAAGTTACAATGAAAGGCAGTGATAAACATTTAATTTGCAATTTGTAGATCAAAAAAAAAAAAAAAATTTTAATGCGTGTGCTGAGATCCTGACCGCTTGTTCAAAGTATTTTTCTTCTTTAGTGGGATCCATGGAACAAAAAAATGCGTTTGCCCGAGGTGTGCCTTCAAAACAATTTTACCTCTTTTTTTTTGGCACCGAAGATGGCAGATTCATCGTAGATTTCCTCATATAGCAATAATTTGAATCAGGCTTTCGTCTATGAGTCAGGGTTGCCAAATTTGGTGACTTGTAGCCAAATTAGCGATTTTTCACTTGTCTTGGCGCCAAAAGTTTACGAGTGGCGACTGGCGACTTATTTGGCGATTTCTCAGAGATATTTACTTATTTTGTTCAGGAACTTACGGAGGAAAAGATTTGGTGAAAAAAGAAAACTTGTTGTTTTAGCGGTTTGGAATTTAGTAGCGTTTAATTTGAGTATAGCGTATGAGTGTATAACAGCGGTTGCTCGAGCAAATAGGTGTTTACTCGTAGCAGGTTGAGACTAATCTGATACATACATTTGATTTACAGCAAAGAGTTACAATATAATAGTAAATATAAGAAAAGTGAAAGTTGAACTAATGCTTTGAAATCAAAGTAAAGGTGTTATTAAAGCAAATATATTATTGCGAAAGTGAGAAGCCGTTCAAAAGAAAAAAGTTCGAACTTAAATATAAATACAGCAATCGTTATGAATTCCAAGTAATTGAAGCTACAAAATTGAGTGAAAAATACTAAACTAAAATGAAATTGAAAGTTAAATCTAAAAGTTCACGTTCGGCGTGAACATATTTATTTATATATAATTATCCTCCGCATAAAAACAAACGTTTTCCAAGAAACTTTGAATGTTTGAAAAACGAGGTTAGAAGGACGCTCTTTACAACTGTATAGCACTAAAGTTGTTATAATTATTAAAGGATATAGTTAATATTTAATAACATCAAAGTTAATTTCATACAAAGAAATAATAATTAAAGTGTCAAAACATTTTTTTTCTTCAATTTTTCATGTTGCATATTTAGGTACTGTTAAGTATAAAAATAAACTCAAAAAAAGTTGAGAATCTTTTTTGTTTTTTATCCGATCGACATTTTTCAAGGCTTGAATTATTCCTTGAAAGATTTCGAACATAGTGATCGAAGAAATTTTATAAAACATACAATGTATAAAAAATTAGGTACTATTGTTTATACAAAGTCTTATTTTATGAAATTTCTTCGATGACTTTGTTCGAAATCTTTTAAGGAATAATCCAAGCCTTGCAGAATGTAAATGGGATGAAAAACAAAAAGTTTCTCAACTTTTTTTGAGTTTGTTTTTTTACTTAACCAGACTATGCAAAATGCCAAATTAAAAAAAAAAAATTTTGACACTTAAATTATTATGATTTAGTATGGAATTAACTTTGATGTGTTAAATATTAACTATGCACTTTAATAATTATCACAACTTTAGTGCTATAAAGTGGTAAAAAGCCTCCTTAATAAATATACTACGAACAGCCAATGTATCAATTTAAGTATTTTTTTTTTACAGATTAGGCTAAATCATCACAAATTTTCGTCGATAAGCAAACAATAATTTTATTACCAAGTATACAATACTTTGATCTCTGTTTATTTAAGGTGGCTCATCACGAAGTCGAAACACTTTAACTTTGAATGAGAGTTGGAGGGGTTATACTTTAAGATAAAAGGAATCCCCTCTCAAAATTTTAAACCATATAATCAGGCAAATTTTTGAGAGCGAATCGTTTGAAAATTCACTGTTAACATGGGCTCTTACGCGAGGCTATTAACTTTGAACACATATGATACAATATCTTCCCAAATATACATTAACTTATGTTGCAAAACTAGCTACTGGAAGAAGAAATCCTGAGCTTTCCAATCATATCAAGAAAGTTATGGTTACCAGGTATTATTATGAACACTAGCTACTGAAAGAAGAAATCCTGAGCTTTCCAATTATATCAAGAAAGTTATGGTTACCAGGTATTATTATGAACAATTGTGTCTATAAAATCATTATGCACGCGATCTGCGAGAATAAGATGTTGGCTACACAAACAGACATCAAATATGCAGGCGCGAAATTCAAGTGAGGCAAAAGAAATCAAATATAATATGTATACAGCAGTAATTGATTTTATTTATCGCTACTAACTATAATTATATTTGTATTGTTTGTTAGATGGTAAAAATACATAAATGATAAAAAATTTCTTTTCCACGCTGTTGTATTGATATTGCAGATGTTTAATTAATGAGAAGTAAGGACAAATGTATTAAAGTTTATGTGGAATTGGAACTAAAATATAAATTAAAAAAAATCTTTAATAATAAACTGTATTAAAATAAAATATGTAATCTCTTTGAACGGATTTAGAATTGCTCGTGACTCTTGGTTTACCACTCACATTTTCAGTAAACTTCACGTCTTAACTGAATTTTTTTTTTTACAAACTGGCCTTTTCTTCTCCCACTTGCACGTCGAGCGGGGTATTTGGGTTTTATCATTTTTTACAAGAACGTTTTTTTTTAAATTCAAACTTGGGCAGAGTCGCAGAGTGACAGACTCTGACAGCCACAGTCAAGGTCAGTTTGCCGCAAACACGTAAACAAACTCATGCATGAACTAGATGTTCTGCATGGATGTTACGTACAAACAATTCAGAGTGCCTTGGGAAAAACCATTTTTTTTTCTATCAACCTCTATTTACTAATTAAAATGTTCCTTCGCATATGCATGACCACATATTCAACGTTACGTATATTACTTCAACAATTTACTTTGTTAATATCAAACTAATTCGAACCCCTGCAGTGCCCCACCTTACTACGGCACTATCGTGATGAGCCACCTTAATCTAAGACTTATGAGTTTTTTTTGCGGGCAAAGTCCAATCACATAACTTAAATAGAAAAAAAGTATTATTCCGATCATCGCAGTACTTTTCAGTTTCCTTTAAACTGTGAAATCTAATTAAACAAGAGATGACTAAGATATTAAAATTCCAGATGGGACTAAAAACAGTGTATGTACTGCTAACACGTTATGAATTATAAAGAAAAAATTTTATGTATAAATTACCTTATTGACCAATGAAAAAAATTATTAGTAATCAGCTATGCTAATGCACGGTAAATTGAAGTCCGTAATTGAATCAATAATTTTCTAAAAGACGTGTAGGTCTCCTTATGTCTATCTCGGTCTAAAAATATCAGCTATTTAATTCGTTATAAATTATAGCTGTAATTACAGCTATAATCATGTGTTTTATAGCTATAAATATATACGTATACGTGTCGGAAACAGCTATAAAAAACAGGTGTTAATAGCTACATTTATGTATAAAATAAGAGCTATAATTTTAGGTAAAAAAAAAAATCAGTGGAACATTTTTAATAGTATTTCCATTAGCTATTCCGCGTTCGCAGAATGGAATGACATTATAAATTAGTCACTGATTTGTTTTACCTAAAATTATAGCTATTATTGTATATGTAAATATAGCTTTTTTTTTTTTATATATTATAGCGCTGTACGTCCGGCTCCTTCTAAGGGCACTATTCAGGGCACTTAGCACTTGGGAGAGGGAAGGGAAGAGGGATGGGAGGGGGTAGGGGGTGACTAACACTTAAACCTAGACCTAAACCTACAACCATTCCG